>WWET01002084.1:39209-54469 GCA_011038615.1 Limnodynastes dumerilii
GTGATAAGCTGCATTTCATTGTTATTTGTTGATGTATCTAAAACCCTTATATAAATCCTGCTCCAAAGAGATATCAGTAATAATAGCTTGTAGAAACTAGATCACTTATGAAGCAGAGGTTCTCAGTCAGTGGCACTTGATGCTACAGGTAGCACTTGGCAGAGGGCGTATTTAATATTTTATATTTAACAAAAAATCTTGAGGGCTGAATGGAATATGTATTTTATTAACGCTTACTTATATAGTGCCACAAATTGTCCGCAGCGCTTTACAGAGTAAATTAGACATTCACATCAGTCCCTGCCCCTCATGGAGCTGTATATACTGAGGTCCATGATACACCCACCCACGCACACACATACAGACTAGGGTAAATTTATTTTCGTCAGCAGTCATTGAAACTACCAGCATGTTTTTGGTGTGTGGGAATAAACCAGAGCAAACCCACACAGACACCGGGAGAGCATGCAGACTCGCACAGATAAGGCCTAGTCCAGGAATTGAGCTCATGACCTCAGTGCTATGAGACACAAGCGCTACTCACTGAAATACTGCACAGCCCTCACTGAGCCACCGTGCTGCCAATATGATTGCAAAACTATGTAAAATATATATCAGAGATGGAATGGAAAATATGTGATGTTTGGCTACTGTGTGGCTATTCCCCACATTGGCTAAAATAGTTTTGACCCCATAGTGTGTAGGTCATTTTTTTTGTAGTTTTTTTTTTCAGATTTTTCTGCTATTGTAACCATTGCTAACACGGGACCGGATTCACAGATCCGTTGTGAGATAGGGGTGGACAGACCCGCACCTAACTCACCCGTCCTGCCCCCATCCCGCCCCCCTTTTTAGGTACCTTATGGCTTTTATGAATGCCATAGGGCTACCTCAACTATCTGTGCAATGTCCGTATGGACATTGCCGCTACCTACCTCCCCCCGCCCTCCCCGGCTAATCTAAATACCTCCCACTTCTACCCAAACACTCCCTGAGGCGGCATTTCGCCTAAAATACCCAACTGGCATGTAGATTGCGTAAAAGACCTACTACACATACGCAGTAGGTCCTTTACTACAGATACGCACCTAAGAAGCGACTGCTTGTTAGGTGTGAATCCGGCCCTTGGTCTTTGTGACAGCTCTGAACTCTGGTTTGGTTGGATGTATGGAACCATCTGACTTGTGAGTGTAACCCGTCCCTTTGTTAGAAGTTGTCAGAAGTTTGGATTGAGTGGATTGTGTTCTTTTGGTTCACTTGGATACATGTGCATGTGTCTATTGCAAAAGCTGAGATTTTCCAATCTCACCGTATGGAAAACGGCCAGTCTGTATCTGGTCTTATCTGTCTATTACATATCCAAATTAATTAATTGTTAGATTTTATTCATCAGTTTCATTACCCTCTCTCATGCCTTAGGAGGTGCTCAATTAAGCTATTATTGTGGGGTTCCATTGGTTCACATTGCAGCCCAGCAAAGTGGTAAGATCAGCAGTTGACGGCATAATTTTTTGTTTGTCCTGCCTCATTACAATCCAGAAATTTAAAGAAACAGTACAATATTATAATCCTTGGGGACTCTGTGGATGAGAATGATCAGGTAAATATTTGGTGATGAGGTAATTATGTGGTTTTAGGTGGTCTGTAAAAACAACTTGCATTCTAGTGACTTCCTCTCTATTTTTTGTTCTTTTAGTAAAGAAGCACTGAACCGTACTGAAAATGTACTTACATTCTATGTGTGATCAATGCTTAATCATCAGGCTCTGAAACTAATGGATGTTATATGCATGTGGTCAGCTTGACGTCTACTTGTGAATTTCCTGATTCCCTGTGGTGTTGAATAGGAAGACTGAACTTTTTTAATTACAATATTGACTTTCTTTGCAATTGTTGAAGTAATTGAATCCAGTGGGAACGTGCTTCATTACATTTTTCTTCTTTTTTTAAATTGACTAATCTACCTTCATTGCAATTATCACCATTTTCTTATAGATACATTTAGCTGAATGTTGGTGGCTGATAGCTTTTAGTAAATAGCCGGTACTATAATAAAGCCAAGCTGACTGAGGGCTAAATTATTCATGTTATTCGTTTAAAGGATACTGACTCAAACTGTGACAGGCTTGGTTTTTGCTACAGATCAGCACAGCATAATTGAAACCACTGGTTGCTGACCTTTGTACATAATGCAGAGTTGCTACTAACTTTTGGCTACAGTTGAATTTATCCATAAATGTCATTTTTTACAGTTTTAATATGTTTGACTTTTAACTTGGCTAGGCATGTCTCAACAAAATGATGTGGTTTATTATATAGAGGTTAATACAAGCATGCTCGAGGGTGATGACATGGTTTTAATTTTAAGTTATTTTACTGTGTATGTAAAATGCAGTGGCAATGGCTGGCCATTGATATAGAGGAGGGCAAAATGGAACATTTACCCAGATAAGCCTCTTTAAGGAATGTATTTTCAATGCTGTTTTTAACTTAGTATTTGTTATGCATCTTTTAAAAAGAATTATCAGTTAATCATTGTTTTAAACTTTACTGCAACAAGGTGTAAAAATATGTTACTACCCCTTTATCACACCAGGTGATAAATGCAGCTATAAATAATAATACAGAATAATTTATCTTTTCATTTAAGATATAAGGTGCTATAAAGCTCATTTTAAAAATTAATTTACTTTCATGTCCAAATATAGCCCCCCCACGAATTTATGATGTACTTGTCAAGTCCCGGTTTTCCTACATGAAATTTATAAAAATGCTAACTTTCTTATTCTGGCCAGATTATTACTTGCCGTCATGGCATTTAAAGAATTTACCTGACTTCTGGTGCCACTCTTCTATGCATGCCATCACAAGCCATGTGACGGCATGCAAGCTTTAGCCAGTTCTGCTGCCTCCTGCTCAATAGACGAGGCACCCACACTGATAGTGGTGATGTTTGGGGACACTAGAAAATCCGTTGAGGGATGCTCACTGGTGGTGCATACATCCTAGCAACTACTTCCAAGAATTCATGGGCAACCCACAAGGGCTTTCCTTGGAATTGCCTGAGGCACCAGTCCATGATTCGTTCTGCCTCTTAGCTCTTTTACCATCTATCACTGGGGTAGGAGCGTTCCTGACAGAGTCTGTCATTGTTTTATTGCTATCTTTATGATACACTTTTATTGTGGTCTTATTTTTGCTTGTATTTATGTGTTTTAATCTTTTGGAAGTAAACTATAATGTTTTAAAGTACCCTACATTGGTATATGCTGTTTATCCTACTCATATTTATTCATTCACTCTTTTTCACGCTTTTTTGTTTACCTGGAATGGACAATTGAAACATATGAAAGCCCTCATTGCTGCTATTTAAAGGATTTCCTACAGCCCTTCAAAAACAATCGTTATCTCTGTTTTTTTGGGACTTTAACTTATATGTCGCAATGAGAGAGTTAGGCTGCTGAGTTTGCTTCCCAGGCTAGGTCTGATCTATGTGGAGTTTGTATCTTCTCCGGTTTCTTCACGCACTCCAAAAACATGCTGGTAGGTTGCTGAATAAGTGAACCCTAGCGTGTGTGTGTGCCTGTGTTTGGGACCTTAGTATGTAGCTCCAATGGGGCAGGGACGGACGTAAATGGGAAATATTCTCTGTAAAGCGATACATAATCTGATAGTGCTATATAAAAACCCTGTTAATAAATAATAAATGTGGTTTTGTATTAGCAGCAACAATGCCAAAAGATCAGCCAAATACACAAGTCACACATTAAAACAGTGACAAAATGACTCATGGTCAAACGTAAAAATATAAATTATTATGAAGGTATATATATGCAGGGAAATCCGCCAGATATTATAAACGGATTAATTGCAGTCTTGCTTTTCTAATGTATATAACAGACAACTTGTACCTCCAGTAAGGCTAAGAGCTACTGCAGAGGTGAGGGTTGACTGTAGAGTCAGTTGAGATGGCACGGGGGTGGTGACAAAAGGATGTTTACATGCCGTGATGCGGTCAGTGATGGCATTAATGACAGCTGAGGCTGGCAAAGCTTACATGTTATCGTGGGGCATCTTGATGGCATGTAACAGGCATAGAGTCTAATTAGGAACCTGGTGTTCACTGGAGCCTATGAGGGTGGGCACAGAATGGGCTCCAGTGAACACCAGGGCAATTTTGTAAAATTGTGTGCCTCCAAATTATGGACATTATTCTGACCTGCCCCTAGGGGTTGCTGTTGGCCTCTTGATGATTAGTTAATTATCCGCCTGTTTATTTAGGACTTCCTGTTTTTTGACTGTGTGTCATTATATATCCTGTTGCTCACTCCTGCAAGAAATAAAAAGGGGTATACCACTTTAAAAGCGCTTATAATCTCCTTCCGCAGTCCCCAATCCAACAAAAGGGTCCCAGTCCTTTCCAAAAACAAGCAACGGTAAACAAAATGATTTAGACAGGAAAAAGCGCTGAAGATGTGTGAATGAAAAGATAATACAATTTATACAATATATGGCAAATTTTACGTTTGGCCATGAGTCATTTTGTCACTGTTTTAATGTGTGACTTGTGTATTTGGCTGATCTTTAGGCATTGTTGCTGCTAATACAAAACCACATTTCTTATTTATTAACAGGGTTTTTATATAGCACTATCAGATTACGTATCGCTTTACAGAGAATATTTCACATTTACATCCGTCCCTGCCCCATTGGAGCTACATACTAAGGTCCCAAACACAGACACACACACGCTAGGGTTCACTTATTCAGCAACCTACCAGCATGTTTTTGGAGTGTGTGAAGAAACCGGAGAAGATACAAACTCCACATAGATCAGGCCTAGCCTGGGAATCAAACTCATGACCTCATCATTGTGAGACACAAGTGCTACTCACTGAGCCACCATGCCGACCCCATTTGTATTTAATGTATGTGTAATGGATACCAGTTGATAGTTTTAATGTTCATAAATGTTTAATAAATGAGGTAATATTTTAATGTGCATCTAGCCTGGTTCATAGTATTTTGATTTCTTTTAGGGTACAGTGCTAGTTTTGTGATTGTTTTTGCATTTTGTTGATGAACTTGTCTAGTTTATGAAATCTAGTTAATTGAGCCTTCAGGGTACAGCGGGTTGTTTTGTTGCAAAATCATTACTGTTCACTACCTGGATATGTTCTTAAAAAACAGTCTTCATCACATCCCAATTTATGAACACATTGTCATTATATCTCAGCCACATTGTGGGATAGCTTTAATATTGAAGTAGTTGGTAACCTATGACAGTGGTCTCCTCCCACCATCTGAATTCGATATTGGCATAAGTGGGTCACAAGCCATCTCCATAGTTTTATTCCTTTGTTGGAGATAAATGGTATTATTAAACATAAAATAGTTTCTTAATAAGAACAAAAATGTAACAGCCATTAGTAAAAGATCCCTGTTTCTCCAAAAAATATTTGACTGCTTAATTCTTTGTGTAAATAGATCAATCCAGAAGCATAAATAATGTAGCAAAAATGACAAATTGTATTATGTATGAAATATTATTAATGGTTTGCAACATTCATAACACTAAGAGATAAATATCTTGGGCCATATTCAGAGAACTGTTTCCTTAAAAGTATGCAATTATACGCACGGCCGGTGCAGGCCAATCCCCTCACACCCATGAGACTCTCTCAGCCGTGTTGTCGGTAACTTCCGCCTCCATAGACCACTTGTAACTTTCCGTCAGCAGTTGAGTGCACATGTGTCTTCCGTACGTGCGATTCATGTTAGTCGCGCCCAATTACCTTCATTTAAATGCCTTCCTCCGCCCATTTTTATTTAAAATTTTCACGTGAGTATTTTTGCGCTGCATATCTGGACGTATATACCCAAGTGCGATTCAGAAGTCTGTCTGTGAGGCACGTACGTGTATATAGTCTGTTAACTACGTAAAATAAGTTGTGCAGTGCGCAGCTGAAACGTACCTAAAAATACGCACGGAACTGGCTGTGAAAATGTTTCTTTGAATACGGTCCCTTATTATTATTGCATCCATCCCTGTGTTCAAAAGGCTGGTTAGTGGCAAGTATGGTGAGTGGAACTCTGTCTTTGAGAACATAAGCCTTAAAGTAAAGTGTGATTAGATTTGCACTACAATTTTTAGCTACTGAAAGTCTTAATACAAGAGAGCTCTTGGGAAGTGATGTATATATCTATCATGTTGAGGCTGTTACACATTATAAAAAGTAGACAGAGAAGCTCCGATCTTAATGTATTTGTAAGAGTATACATATGGCTTGGAATGAGTGTTGCATCCTGTCACATACTCGCCCATTCATAAAAAAAAAATTCTCAGAGGGCTCGCATTCGAAATAGGACAGCTTTCAACTGTCCCTAATTCGCAATGCGTGCCTTTGCAGAGGGGACTCACAATGCTTCAAATAGTAGTGTGATGATTATAAATATTCCCTTTCATTTTTTTCCTCCAGTACAGTCAACTGACTGAATTAAACACAACTTCTACATATTAAATTTGTTCCTGTATTGGGTACTTTTAATGTTAAGATACAAATCCATTTTGGACTAAAACAATAGGGACCTCCAGAGTAAATTAAATTAGGTTCATTGGGCTGGATCCAGACTTAAGTAAGTGTTTGAAATGAGTTACTTCTGGGCTAAAGCATGTTGATTGCAGGGGAGTCATATTTCATATGTTGCAAACAGTATTAGAGTTGAGAGGTGATGTTTCCTATCCCAAGTCTAAATAACAGTGTGATAGTAAAGCTGGTCAGTATCTGTGTGCAGTAAGCAATTCAAAGATATATTCCTGCATGCAAAGAATACAATTAACTTAATTCCCCCTGCAATCAACATGGTTTAGCCTAGGAGTAACTAATTTCAAACACTTAAGTCTGGATCCAGCCCATTGTTTCAAATACACACTATACAAGCCTTTCTCATAGCCTTGTTAAATGACTTTATACATTGGTTTCCAACCATTGTCTGTTAACATAGCAGCACTTTCCTCTAGCAATTTTTAGTGTTTCAAGTAAGACTAGTTGACCATTTTAAATACACATTTCATTTTACACACTATAAACCGTTTTTGCAAGAATGAATACATAATGTGCAATATGAAGAAGGTATCATTGTTAAACATTAACTCACACTGACTGTATATTTTAATTCTTCTCTTATGAGGAATACACTTATGCTCAAACTAAAATCCCCTACAGAGCATGCGTTTGGGTAAAGGTGTAAGATCTCAGTGATAACGGCTGCTACAATGTCAGCCTTAATTCATATTTTGGATGTGAGTTATTTGATTTTAGATATTGGTCATTGTTTTATTAAACAACCAAATAGGCATATTTTAGTCACTTGTGTAATTAACATAGCAAAATATTTTGACACGTTCTTATTTACACAGGTTAGAACATGGGGCATTGTTGATGCAGGAGGAAATAGGAAGGACACTAGAACGGGAACGGACTGCATCTACTGAACAACTTACCAGAGCTGTACTGCGTGAGAAAGCTTGCACTGAGGAAGAGAGATTGAAAGCAAGAAACTTTGTAAGTATTATATAATTTTGTATTAAATACGTTAATCATTGTGTCTTATTTCTAAGAATTTAAAGAAAATACTGGTTTTTGTCACAGTGGTGTCCATGTGTTTCTTTAAAACATTTTCCTCTTCTGGTTTTTAAGGTTCTGCATGGTGTGTCATTAGCACAGTATGCATGAAATTCACATTGTTTATTTTTTTCATTCAATTTATTTCATTTTTTTACATTTTGTGCTTTAGCCATGTGTTTCTGCATTAGGAAACAATGATTACATGTAATCCTAGACATTTTCTTTTTACAATTGAATATATAGTAGTTATTTTATATGTACATACATTCATAATCTAAACTATACATGCCTTCTGTATGTTTCCTGCAGTAAGGTATTATGCCAATGAAAGGGGATGTTTGTGGTAATGGGACGCTAATGTGAGATTTTAGCAGTAGGCTAATTTAAAATTAAAATTTCAAAGGTTTACGTTAAAATGTGTAGAATGAAGAGCTTAGTTTTTTTTTTTATATAGGTCACACTGAGAGAAAATCATTTTTCTTGTATTTATAACAGTGATAAAAATATGTAACTGAAAGTTGCAATCATTTTTATATAAAAATGGGAAATAATTAGCAAGTGACGTTTTGAATGGACTGATAATTTATCCAGTATTTCTTTTTACCCAAAATGTAGCTTATTTTAACGCTTTTTAAAAAAAATGAGAATAATTAAATATAAAATTAGATAATCATAAAAATGTAATTCTATGAGCCTCTTTTCACAGGTATAAATCTAGATTACTGGGTTCAATCCAACTGGCAAGAAAATACAGCAGGTGCGGAGAGCACTTAGAAGTGTTTTCAACCAAAAAACTGCAGAGGGAAACATTTCTTTAATATGATTATCAATTTGAAATTATGATTCAATTAAGCAATTAACAACCTGCTACGCTAAAAAGTTCCACTACATGATTATCTGATCACATATGAAACCTGGAATGAAAGGTGTGATAATCAGTCCTTTGTAGTAGACATCCATATTTTTTTCTTAAACTTATATAGTGATGAATATTACAACTGCGTTATATATCTATGTATCTTAAAGAAAATCTCCTTTGGATGATAGGAGGTATTTCAAACTGCAGCATGGCGGCTCAGTGATTAGCACTTGTGTCTCACAGTGCTGAGGTCATGAGTTTGATCCCCAACTAGGCCTTTTGTGTGGAATTGTATGTTCCCCCTCCCCATGTCTGTGTGGGTTTTCTCCCATACACCAGGTTCATTGGCTGCTGACTAAATGAACCCTAGCCTGTGTTTCTATGTATATGTTGGTGAACTTAGAATGTAGCCCCAGTTGGGCAGGAACTGAAAACTGATGAGAATTTAGAAATATTCTGTAAAGCACTACGTAATTTGATGGCGCTATATAAAAACCTGTTGATAAATATATTCCTTAATGTAAAGTTTTAGCATATAGCTCTAAATCTTTTGTGAACCTTTTTACTGACATGGGCATTGATATCCTAGTATTTTTTTTTGTCTTTTAATTTAAAGAGTTATTGAAGACTATGAAATTCTCTTAAGTTGCCTTGCTGTCTGTGTTTGCTTCACTTTATTGTATTTTTGTGAAATTTTTATATTTGTATATTTTATATTGTATTTAATTATGTAATTTAATTATGTACTATGCAGTCCATCCTTACCTTGTATGTTTGTACTGTATTTTGCGGACACTTTGTGGCGCATTATAAATAAACAATAACTGACAATAAATAAACAATGACAATAAAATATTTTTTCCTCCATTCAAAAGAATTCAAGTTAAACCGCACCCCTTACTTTCAAAATGGTTTACCCCTGCTGCAGACTTGCACCTGTTTTGCCCCCTCAAACTCTTGATAAACCCTGTAGTTTTTTAATTAGGTAACTTGGGTGAAGGCAAAAATAGTTAGTTTTGATCTGTGAATAATATAAATTTTGTTTGGGAGTTTTTAACCATATTTTTATTTCACATTTGTAATTTGATTCACGAATTTCTAAATTTACCTTTTTTTTGTTAGTTTTTCTATTTAGTTTCATTACCTAACAGTTCTATATACTTATTTGTGTGCATAAAAAAACCTTTATTCTAATGAAGCTCAGGAAAATCTCACATGCGTCAATATCTAAAATGATTACCCTGTTTATTTATGCATCAACAGAAGTGTGTTTACTAACTTGAAGTGTTTATTACATAGATCATTTAGCTCATCAATCAATTTTTAAGAAAATAATGTATTCATTCTAAAGTAAGATGCAAACCAGAAGGCACTATGTGATCAAGTAGCACAACATTTGAAGGCACAGAAGTAAATCCTATAGGGTGTGATTATGTGTGTGTATGTGTTAGTTATTTATACCTATGCTTAATGAATTGTGTGTGGGTTTGCTTTTATATTTAATTTAAAGTACTTAAAGTTTTTAAAATTTGCTATTATATTGTTGCGAAAAATTCAGGGAACTACCGCACAACTGCATTATTTCTATTTTCACGAAGAATAAATCGACATCATAAACATTTAATACTAATAGAATGGACATACCTACTAAAGATGCTATTTGGTTATTCTCAGATTTGACAAGTGTCTGTGTGGTAAGGAAACAAGGTTCTAAGTTCTGCTGAGGCAGCGATTGATGTGAATGGTGTTACATACCATGGCAGTCCATGGCAGTGTGTACCATTTATTTGTGGCCGCTGCCTTCTCCCCTCTCACATGCTCCAAACAGCCTGGAGACGTGTCTGTTCACAAGCTGATTGGGGGACAGATGCTGTAAATATCTGACAGCTGCGTTTCCTTGTGCACATAATCTGCTTTTCGTTCTGATAATGTGCCCATGTGCTCCCTTTGGTCTTTCCTGTCTCGTTTCTCTTCTACCTTTTCTCGTCTTGTTCTTCTGAGTGAGTGTATCCCTGTTTGTCTGGTACTGCCGTCTCCGTCGGGTACAATCTGCACTCATTCAGGCCTGCAATACTGCAGCGTTCCATATGTTGGTGTGCTTCAGTTTGCCATCTACTCACACTTTAATCACGATCCTACTGTTGCTGCTGGTTGTGGAATAATTACTCTGATCTTTATGTGCTCTGGATGTTTCATCTACCCATACTATCCTATGTGGTTACCTTCCACCTGGTTCCCAATTGCTGTCAGCACACACTCTCTATGTTGTTTCAGCTCCCTGTGTTTGCAGTGTGTACGGTTGCTGGAATGCTCTTTGTGTGTCATCCAAGAGGACAGTCATGGTGGTTAAGTGGCTTGGTGAATCAGGTTACCGCTGAGAGTAGTTACTGGGGGCTGTGACCTGGTGCTGGCCTGCAGCTAAGTCCATCCCCACCATCAGGTGAAAACATGGCACCAGACAAGGTCCTAGACATCAGGATTCATAGGCTGCAGAGTCGCTGACACTGTTCCCTTGTTGTTCCAGGGCAGTTGGGAACTTAGCTGCTGAATTTCATGGATGCATGGAAATTTTCTCCTCAAATCGTTTGGTCTTGACCCAGCAAAGATGTTATTGCCTAGCCATCAAAGGCAGAGTTGCTCACATTTATTATTTATACTGGACTCCCTTGGCATGATTTTACTCAGCCGGTCTATCAAGACTGTTCTGTCACAGGGAGTGAGCAAATGCTAGGAGTTTAGGAAATAAAATCGATAATAGAAATAATGGACCGGATTCACAACCTCATATTTTTTAACACACAGCCCTAATTTTCCGAATCTAGCTACAACGCACGCGTAGTAACTATTTTATGCTATCTGTGTAGCGTTTCATTACGTAGATTGCATACAAGCGGTCTTTTAAGACCACATGTACACAATCTACATAGCAAAACGCTACGTAGATAGCGTAAAATAGTTACTACGCATGCATCGTAGCTAGATTCGGAAAATTAGGGCCGTATGTTAAAAAATATGTGGTTGTGAATCCAGCCCAATGTCAAGGGATTTTCTTGATATTGTGGGAATCACGGAATCATGTTGCAATGAAAATCATGATTGGGACCTAGCTATACCGGGTTATAATTTTATTTAGGAATGATAGAGTAGGAAAAATTGTATTAATTTATGTTAAGGAAGGGTTCAATTCAACTTTAATAGGGTGTATTGAAGAGAAAATGAGGCATGTTGGGTAACTATAGAACCCAGGGGGTTATTCTTTGTACTGGAGTGATATATAGGCCACCAGGGCAAGAGGAGGAAATGGACAATGTCCCATTGCAAGACATTGCTAAAATGCCATTTAAAGGGGAGGTAATAATCATGGGAGATTTTAATCTACCTGATGTAAACTGGGGTGAGTCTTCAGCAAGCTCCACTAGAAGTGGAGACGTTTTAAATTCATAACAGGGAGTGTACCTAAAGCAACTGGTGAGAGAGCCCACTCGTAAAGAGGTCATCTTAGATTTAGTACTTATAAATGGTGACAGAATCTCAGAAGTAAGTGTGAGTGAGAACCTAGGATCAAGTGATCATCAAGTATTGTGGTTTAGTATAATGACAGAGAGATATGTGCTACACAAAAACAAGAGTGCTAGACTTTAGGAAGGTGGATTTTGTGGAAATGGGGAAATGTGTAAGAGATTCTTTGGCAGAGTGGAAACGCATGAAAGGAGTACAGGAGCGGTGGGGAAATTTAAAAAAATTCATTAATAGCAACATCTTTGTATAAGAAAGGTTAGGAAAAACCCCAAAAAAAGAAAGCCAAAGCTGTTTACAAAAGAGGCAGCAACTATAATGAAAGCAAAACAGATGGCCTTTTCGAAATTATCAGAAAATTCAAAATAATGAAAATAATAAGAACTAAAGAGGGGATCGTAAGACTCAAAACAGAGAGTGGGATTCTTGTTGAGGGTGAACGGGCTATAACCGATCAAGTATTTCCGTTCAATATTCACAAAGGGACCACTTTTAAATGTGTAGGCTATTAATACACTTACTACTACCTTTGCTGAGGAGCAGGTATTAAAAGAACTTTCGAAGCTGAAAGTGGACAAATCAGTGGAACCAGACGGTATACATCTGAGGATACTAACAGAGCTTAGAGGGATTCTGGTAAAACCATTAACTGAATTATTATAACCAATCACTAATAACTGGGGAGATTCCAGAGGAGTGGAAAATAGCAGATGTTGTCCCTCTGCATAAAAGTGGAAGAAGCAGCAAACTACCTCCTATTGAGTCTAACATCAGTGGTAGGGAAATTGATCGAAATACTGTTAAAGGAACAAATTGTACCGGATCTTCAATCCAGTAACTTACAGGATCCCAAGCAGCATGGATTCACTGGGGTAAGATCATGTCAAACAAATCTTATTTAATTTTTTGACTGGATCACTAAAGTATTAAAGAGGGAGCTGTAGACATAGCTTATCTAGATTTTAGTAAGGCTTTTGACACTGTGCCACATCGCAGACTGTTAAATAAGCTATAAACTTTGGGACTGGGCTTTAAAGATAGTTGCATGGATACGATCTTGGTTATAGGATAGATAACAGAGGGTTGTAGTAAATGATGGTAAGGTAACCAGTGAAGTACTCCAGGGTTCTGTTCTTGGACTAGTGCTATTTAATGTCTTTATAGGTGATATTGCCTGTGGCATCGAGGGGAAAATATGCCTTTTTGCAGATGACACATAGATATGTACAGGGTCAGGGGGGGTACACAAAATGAGGGATGATCTAGGTAGAGTGGAGGAATGGTAAAGAGTTTGGCAACTGCACTTTAATGCCAAAAATTGCTAAATCATGCACTTGGGGCACAAAAACCCAAAAGCTCAATATATCATTAATGGCATTACATTCAAATCTACTGAGGAGTTAAGGTATCTAGGAGTCATTATTTCATGTGACTTAAAGGTAGCCAAGCAGTGTAACAAAGCAATGAGAAAGGCAAGTCAGATGCTTGGTTGCATAGGGAGAGGAATTAGTAGCAGAAAGAGAGAAGTAGTGATGCCCATTTATAGATCGTTGGTATAACCTCACCTGGAATCCTGTGTTCACTGCTGTAGGCCATATCTCCAAAAAGATATAAATACATTAGAGACTGTGCAAAAGAGAGAAACTAAAACGGTCCATGGCCTGTGTCACAAAACATACCAAGAAAGGCTATAGGAACTGAACATGTATAGCTTGGAGCAGAGAAGGGAGAGGGGGACATGATAGCAGCTTTCAAATATATCAAGGGTTGTGACCATTTAGAGAAAGGTGGCATTTTTCAGAGGAAGAGGTGTTATAGAACCTGAGGGCATGAATGTAAACTGGAGAGTGGTAGATTCAGAAGAAATTTATTTTATTTATTTATAAACTGGCTTTTATATAGCGCCATAAGGTTACGGAGCGATTTATCATTTAACAATCATGATAACATGACTGGGTGGTGACAGACAGACTGGGTGGGTAAGAGGGCCCTTGCACAAGCTTATACTCTATAGCAGTGGTTCTCAACCTTTTTTGGGGGAGTTCCAATTGCCCACTATTGAATCCGGTCAAGTACCATTTGTATATCATGCAGAAACATACCCACTACCTACATAGATATATTCTTTTATTTACGTATTTTTGTAATGATATTGAGATACATGTGTTTTACATATTACATGCAGATCCCCAGATTTTTATTAAATATTGTCTCTGCCATTTGGTATTACACCTGGCTAAAATATAAGTTCTGCTACCCTTTTACAACCTTGCCTAGTTGCCCCAAGTACCACCAGGCCAGTGGTACAAGTACCACTAGTGGTACTAGTACCACTGGTTGAGAACCCCAGCTCTATAGGATATTGGGGATTGATACATAAGAGCAAGTGCTATATATCACAGACGGACCTGCAAGGCTTGCAAGATAAATGTGCTTAGTACTCTGTATGCTCTTGTCACACAGCAGTGTTAGTAGTAGAACTGAGGGGTATTTTAGTATAGAGTTAAAGTGAACAAGTTTATAATATAGTAGTTGTAAATAGTGTAGACAAATGTTAAGTAGGTTGTGGAATTTGTCTGAAGAGGTGAGTTTTAAGAGAGCACTTGAAAGTTTGGAGGGTAGATGATTGTCTTAGTGGGTGAGCAAGGTTGTTCCAGAGAGTGGGTGCAGCCGGGGAGAAGTCCAGTAACTGGGAATCTGGGCACTGCTTTAGTGCAGGGCTAGGCAAACTGCGGCCCTCCAGGTGTTGTGGAACTAGAAGTCCCAGTATGCTTTATCTGCAAAAGCATAGCTGGTACCTGACAAGGTTTGATGGGATTTGTTGTTTTACAACAACTGGAGAGCCGCAGTTTGCCTGTCCCTGGTTTAGTGTCAAGGTGAGCTGTATGTCCTGTGAAGATCTGAGAGAGTGAGCTGGGATGTTTCTTGAGATGAGTGAAGAAACGTATGTGGGTGCAGTCTTGTTGATGGCATTGTAGGTTAGCAAAAGAATCTTGTATTTGATTCCTTAAAATACAGGTAAACAATGTAGAGACTGACAGTGGAGAAGCTCTTAAAGAGCGTTTAGCAAGGAAAATCAGTCTAGCTGCTGCATGCAATATTGGCTGTATGGGGCCAGTTTTATAATGTGGGAGTCCAGTAAGGAGAGCGTTACAATAATTAATGTGGGAGATGATCAGTGCATGAATGAGAATTTTTGCAGTGTCTTGTGTGAGATAATTGCATATTCTAAAAATGTATTTTGTGTGTGTATGTGT
>WWET01002084.1:88876-99113 GCA_011038615.1 Limnodynastes dumerilii
GCGGGTCATATTTTTTTTGTGGCATATGATCTGTTTTCTTATGTCTTAGCTTCTATATCAGAATTAGTCGAGTCTTCTGGCTTTTGTCTATATGAAGGAAGTGTCATATTTCTACCACTCCCTTGTTTAGCTTTACTGGTCCTAGAGGTGGAATTAGTTTGCAGAGTTTTGTTAGACATTATTTCTAGGAATCTGTTTATGCCAAGGATGAAGAACAAATTAAAGGTTTGTGGCAGTATGTGATTAGAGGCTTAAGCCCCCTCTCACTTGTCCTTACTCTTTTCTCCTTCAGTTATACTCTATGAGCTGGGTCCATACCTTTTAAAATTTGTACGCCATCCCCATGGAAAATGGTATTTTGGAAACTAAAATTGTAGGTAAGGGCTTAATCAAGACCTTACTGTACAAAAAAACTAACTCCCTTCCTGTCCCGTTGATGGAAAAGCTTCCAGCCAAGAAGCCTGGATCCTGAGGATACATGCTGGAAGAGTTCTATATTTGCATGGGCAATAGCGGAAAATGCCTACAGTCCATCAGTCTGAATCCGATCCTGTGTACTTATATTGTACGGGAAAGCCGTATTATCCGAGGAATTAAAGGTATATGGCTGTTTATAAGCAGAGAAATAGTGTGTGATGAGTTGACAAAATTATATCTAGAGTAAATGAGTTTTCTGATCAGTTATACAGACCTACATTACTGCAGCATATCTTATTTATTTAACTGTACAATAACCGTAACTGGACTGTAATAGAAACAAAAGAGTACCCAATTATAGTTTTAGGACAGTCTTTGCCACTGAAGGGTTGCAAAAGTTATAGTGTAGTTATAGTTTAGGGGATAGTCTGCTAAGTCCTGTTTGGGAAATATATCTTACACTGAAGTCGAGAGGATCCTGGACTGCAATGGAGGATAAAAAACTTAAAATTTAGAGTACATGAGCCATCAACAGAATTATTATTAGTGTTTTACAACCTGTCGTTCTATGGGGAGGTATTGTCAAAGTTGTAGCAGAATTTGCTTCTGACATATTTTGTTCTTCTGCTCCAGGGAGCATTCCCTTGGAGTGAAGATGACCAGTTGATGGTGGAATGGTAAGAGAAAATGAGCTATGACTACCGAACAGGACATAGTTTGCCGAGTCCCTCTGTATTGTTGCCAGGTGTGTTACCAGTGATTGTTGCAGTACAAATTAGTTTGAGAGCTGCTTTTACTTTGCTTTTATGTTTGGGAACAGTCAGTAGTTCAACTTACTTCACTGGCAGCAATACAGGGACAGGTCTTACAAAATGACTTACCGGTAGGTCTGTATAGGTATGTGCCATTGATTTTAAATGGCTTTATTGGTATTTTAGATGCTGGTAGTTCCCAGAATTCCTATTGCGCATTGTGGTCCTAGACCAGGATATCAACATTCTAAAATTGCATTTCAGAACCATCCTTGGTTTTGTCAATCCTAACTATAACTGTATTGCAAACTGTCTGCTCTTGTCATATATGCATAGGTGCTAATGTGTGGTATAGCTGTGTGAGCTGCTGGTATTGTGACATACTGTTCCTTTTAGAATGTCTTGTCAGCGAAGGTTGGATTTGCTTCTCAGCCTTGTTACCTCGTTTTACTTTTCTTACATATGGTGGACCTTTTGTACCGTTATCAGGTGTTTTGTCCTTCATCTTTTCTCCTGGGGCGTTGATATGGTAGTTAAGAAGGTGATTTAAGTAGGCTAAGCATTGCTCTTTTAATTTTTTTCTCACAGAGAGAGGCTTCTTTTAGTCTCTTGCAGTGTCCCGTTGTTAGGGTGTGAAATTCTTTCATAGTATGGCTTTCCTCATGTTTCGCATTGCAGGTGTAGACCTGCAATGCGAAACATGTAGACCTTTGTTAGCAGACAATCATGGGACAATCGCCTGTTTGTTCACAGGACAGGTTCTCCTGCAGCCACTGATCACTTGCCTGCTGGAACTAAAGGGACAGTCAGCATTGCACTTTTCTCCGTGTAGTTTCAGCAGGCGAGCACAGGAGAAATCGACCATGGGGTGACCTTAGCTAAAGATTAAATGGCAGTTGCATATTGATGCAAATCTGGTCACCAGGTTCCAATTTCTAGTCGCCCTGGTGACGGGTATTTTATCTCTGCTTCTTCTATCTTTTCTTCCCGGTGGTCAGCGCTAGGTACTTTACTCCCAGTTACCGGTATTTGTCAAGCCTTTATCTAAACCACATGCACACTAGTATCACATGTGTGATATTCTGCGGCTACACCTTTGGTGACATGCAGATATCAGATTGGTGACTTTATTTGGAAGAAAGGTGCTGCATACGGTCAGAAGTGACTTTTATATTTATTAGTTTCAGCTCAGTGCTAACACGCATGGGCAGTTATACATTGGTCGTTTTTCACTGCATCTGTGCTCACAATTAATTCTAGGTTGCAAGAGCCTGCTAATTCAGGCCAGTATGACTTTTATCATTTTCACCAATTGAAAAACTGTGTTATTCATACAACTGGCTTTATGGTCCAAATGACCTACTTTCATTCCCTGTTACATACCGTATATTTCTTATATTTTTATACTTCTATTTCTGTTGACATGTTAACATCCCGTCACTGAAGAATTCTGTATTGTATATTTATAATAGTTATTATCAGCTTGATAATGTCTATTATATTTTATTCTAATAAGGATCTTGCTTAGCTGACATTATTATGTTCTGTTATCTGTTTTTTATGATTATTTTTATTTCTTCTGCAGTTTCTCTTCTTGGCACAATATTAGAAAGATATCCAATTTGTAATAAAAACAGTAAAAAAGTAATCAAAAAGTCAATTTATCATATATATGATCAGTGAAACATAGTGATGCAATCACCGTGAAAGACGGTCATCTAGTTAGGTATTAGAAAATGCTTTTTCATAATCTTACAATTGTCATGATGTTTACTGAAGAAGTGGTTTTTTTTTTTTTTAACAGTATCACAATATTATTCATTATTTATTGGAATATATTGTATATATTTAGGTATTATCCCATAGAGAATATAGAACAGGTAAACCCAATTTTGACATAAAAATATTGGCCCTGATTCAGAGTTTGAAAATAATACCCCGTTCAGATTATCTGAAAGCACCGGATTTTTTTAATGAAAAATCCGGCTTCTAAACTCAGTGTGAACGCTCAAGCCTGCTACTGAAAGCCGGTGTTCAGAGCTGGCTAAACCCCTTCTTTTTAGTCGGCTCTGAACACCAGCTTTCAGTAGCTGGCTTGAGCGTTCACACTGAGTTTAGAAGCTGGCCTTTTCACTGTAGCCGGCTTTTTCATCAAAAAAGCCGGTGTTTTTAGCTAAATCTGAACAGTCCTTTTTTCACAGCCCCGCCAATTTCCCTGGCTCTACACCCTGGCTCTAAACCCAGCTATTAGAGAGGAAAGTTATACCTGGGTAAAACTATGTTGATTTCAGGGAGAGTCAAATTTCATCTGTCGCAAATAGTATTATAGCAGCCCATGTCTAAATAACAGTGTAAAAGTGATGATGGTTACTATCTGTGTGCAATAAGCAAAAGCAAAGTATTCTCCCTGGTTGCATAGAATAAAATGAATTGGCTCCCCCTGAAATCTACATGGTTTTGCCCAAGTGTAACTTTCTTCTCTTATTTTCAAACTCTGAATCTGATCCATTGTGACTTGACACCATTTTCCCACTCACATGGGCAGAAATAAATCATTGCACGTTTTATTACGTTATTTCTATTATATGCATTGTATAGCTTGTTTATTGTTGTACTGTAAATGTTGAATGTGTTTTAAGGTATAGGTATTTGAAGAAAGATGTTAGTCTGGTTTGTGAATGTAACATTTCTTATGTTGATTACTCTAAACTGCTTTTTCTCTGGGCTAAATTTACACCTTGATGCTAATATAATTAAACGGGTAATGCAATATCACCTTTATTGTCAAAAATGATATGACCACACTATATACAAGGCTGTATTGTAAGAAGGCATTGTCTGATCTTGGATGTCTTTTGAGTCATACTGTAGGCTTGGAGAAAAAATTTTAAGCTCTCCTTGACCCACGTTTTCTGAATTATTAGTATTATTAGCATTAGCTTTATCATAAAATAAGGGTGAAGGGTTTGAAAGCTACTTTCACACAGAATTGAAGAAGGTCGAATGATATACATTAGTGACTTCAATCTGTGGCTTAGGAAGTGGTGTCATGAGGAAGGATTTGGGTTCATAAAACATAGCCATGCCATCTGGCAAAACGGAAATCTGTATAAAAGAGATGGCTTGCACCCATCATCTGTGGGATCAGATATTCTGAGTGAGCAGTTTGAATAATTGTTAGAAACCATTTCAACTAGGAGAGGGGAGCAGTGATGCAAATAATGAAAATAGCTGCTCCCCCAACCAAGAAGCATTGTGTGGTCAGTCAATAATGACAGATAGCATAGTCGCGGTAACTAAGGGAAAGGAAAGCAGAAAAACAATATAAACATATCTAGCAATAATAATAAACAGAAGAATAGGAGATTCATAATGCAACCTCTCAGAGCAATGTGTGCAAATGCTAGGAGTTTAGGAAATAAAATCCCTGAGCTAATTGCAATAATGGCAATTGATAATCTGGATATTGTGGGAATCATGAAAATCATGACTGGGACCTAGCTATACCAGGATATAATTTATTTAGGAAGGACAAAGTAGGAAAAATTGGAGGAGGTGTATTAATGTATGTGAAGGAAGGGTTAAATTCAACTTTAATAGGGAGTAATGGAGAAAAAACTGAGGCACTTTGGGTAACCATACAAACCCAGGGGGTTATTCTTCGTACTGGAGTGATATATAGGCCACCAGGACAAGATGAGGAAATAGGCGACAATGTCCTGTTGCAAGACATTGCTAAAATGGCATTAAAAGGGGAAGTAATAATCATGGGAGATTTTAATCTACCTGATGTAAACTGGGGTGAGTCTTCAGCAAGCTCCACTAGAAGTGGGGACATTTTAATTTCATTACGGGGAGCGTCCCTCAAGCAACTGGTGAGAGGGCCCACTCGCAAAGAGGTCATCTTAGATTTGGTACTTACAAATGGTGACAGAATCTCAGAAGTAAGTGTTGGTGAGAACCTAGGATCCAGTGATTATCAAGCAGTATGGTTTAGTATAATGACTGAGAGAGACACGTGCTACACAAAGACAAGGGTGCTAGATTTTAGAAAGGCGGATCTTATGGAAATGGGGAATTGTGTAAGTGATTCTTTGGCAGAGGTGAGGCACACGAAAGGAGTAGAGGAGCAGTGGGGAAATAAAAAAAAATGCATTATTAGCAGCAACAGACCTTTGTATAAGAAAGGTTAGGAAAAACCCCAGAAAAAGAAAGGCAATGTGGTTTACAAAAGAGGTAGCAAGTATTGTGAAAGCTAAAAAGATGGCCTTTCGGAATTATATGCAAACTCAAAATAATGATGACAGGGAGGAGTATTTTGCAAAGCAGAAGGAGGCTAAACAGGTTATCAGAGCAGCAAAGGCACAAACTGATGAAAGACTGGAGGAATGGTCAAGAGTGTGGCAACTGCAGTTAAATGTCAAAAAATGCAAAATCATGCACTTGGGGCACAAAAACACAAAAGCTCAATAAATTCTTAATGGCACTACATTATAAACTACTGAGGCAGGAAGGGATCATGTGACTTAAAGGTAGCCAAGCAATGTAACAAAGCAATGAGAAAGGCAAGTCAAATGGTTGGTTGCATAGGGAGAGGAAATGGTAGCAGAAAGAGAGAAGTAGTGATGCCCCTTTATAGATCGTTGGTACGACTTCACCTAGAATACTGTGTTCAGTTCTGGAGGCCATATCTCCATAAAGACATAAATACATTAGAGACTGTGCAAAGAAGAGCAACTAAAATGGTCCATGGCCTGTGTAACAATTAAGACTATGGGTGTCACAAAACATACCAAGAAAGGCTAGAGGAACTAAACATGTATAGCTTGGAGCAGAGAAGGGAGAGGAGAGGGGGGATATGATAGCAACTTTCAAATATATCAAGGGTTGTGACTGGCTAGAGGATGGTACCATTTTTCAAAGAAAGAGGTGTAATAGAATACGTGGTCATGCATTTAAACTGGAGAGTGGTAGATTCAAAGGAAATGTGCAGAAAAATTACTTCCCTGAAAGGGTGATAGATAAGTGGAATATTCTCCCATCTGAGGTGGTTGAGGCTAACCCAGTAGAACAGTTTAAATATGCTTGGGATAAATATAAGGATATCCTAAATCTCAAACTAAATTGAGGGTAGATAGAGTTGAGGGTAAGTGTAGTTTTAAATAAAGAACTAGGCAGACTGGATGGGCCATGTGAATCTAGTCTGCTGTCACTTTCTATGTTACTTTCTTACAATTTGTCAATAGTGGATTAATGCTTATTCTCTGGTCCACAATGTATTTAAAGTTTTGCTTGGTTAGCCTGTTCAAAATGTTTTGATGAAAGTGACAGTGGTGCTTTAACTTCCCAGTGTAGGGTAGTTTCCATTTGTGTTTTGTTCACGCAAGATAACATGATCCTTCAATGTGTTTTGCTCATCAGTTTTTCAGGTATTTTGTCTAAAGCTATTCTGTAGCAGAGCCCTGCTGTATTTGTTCTGCATTATAATTTCCCCTGCTATAATGACTTCATGAATCTCATGTCAGTGGTTTTGAAACATCAGATTTGCTTGCTTTACAATACCTTGGCGTTACTTGCTCACTCAAGTTTTGTTGTCGAACCTGTCTTAAGCAATATTTGGTGTTACCTTCTTGCCTTTTTTTTTTTAAATGTAAACCATATTACATAACCTTATCCAAATCTATTGTCTATTCTTAGTGTTCATTTTGCCATCACTTCCTCATCTAAATAAAGTATGGATCATTTTAACTTTAACTATTGTTATCTGCACATATCTGCAAGTGTTGACTCCACTACACCAAGCTCATGACACACTTTAGCTTGGGTATTGCATTGCTTTCAATCATCATTAGAAAAAATGTTAATGAAACAAATACACTGTAATGGTGGGTACACACTACGCTTTTTTTTCAGACGGTTAAATGATTAATTTGAACGATTTTTTTTAAATGATATGCACTCACAATTTTTATAACGATTCAACTGTACACAAAACGATAATGCATCAGATTTCTGAATTATCATTTGTAAAAATAGTTTAAACAATCGTTTGATGCATAAACAATGTAGTGTTTTTCACACGATTCACACATTTTGCACATGATATCGTTAGATAGTACATTGGGCAAATTAAACAATCTATAAAATCTATTTAAATGATCATATAAGCAATTACATTATATCGTTTGATCGTGGATGCGTACACACTAACAATATCGTGTGAATCGGTCGTGTAACCGTTTGATTGGAACGATTATCGTGTGGAAAAAGTGTAGTGTGTGGCCAGCTTTAGGCTGGTACACACTGATGGTTTTACTCCAAATATCTTGACACAGCCACAGTAATGATTCTGGCCCTGACTTGCATAATAATTCCCCTGCCATTGCACACACTTTTAGAAATGGTTCCCATAAACTTTTGCCGCATTATTGTTTGCCCACAAGAGTGTCATTGAGCAGAAAAATGAATGAGAATCAATTCAGTGCAGATCGTATGTAAGTACACACTAAAGATTTTTTTCATGCTTCGGGACATCGCTGATCTCAAAAAGCAGTAGCTCCCAAAAATCAAATCATACGATGCATTGCAGTCTCTGGCAGTTCTGCAGCATCATGTGACAGCACACACATGGAAAGATGTTGGAGCCAGCTGATGATTGTTGTGTGAACGACACGATAATCATCTGATAACCCTACAGTATTTACCCAGCGTAAGAGCTGATGGTGCATGTGGGTAAAAGCAGCAGGCTGTAAGAAGTCCTCAGGCTGGCCATGTGGGTCAGCCTGCTACAAAGTTTTGTAATGTAAGAGTAGCTATCTCTTCTCATAAGTGCTACACAACAATCTCAGGAGGCTTTGACTTATATAGATTTTCTTTAGAACGGCCCATCGATTTTAGTAGATACTTCAACTTCCCTTCTCTCATCATCCCCCATGCACTCATCTCTCTTGTGCAATAAAATCCATTCCCCAAAGGGCCAGTCCCTCCCACCATATTAGTATATGGGCCCCAGAAATGCTGTACCCCAGCTCTTCAGAAAGGTTAATGTTTCTCTTAATCTCAAGAAGGGTTTCCAAATGTATAAATCAAACATCGTCTGAATGAATAATGATATATTCCGATGGCCTAGAGTTAAATTAAATAACACATTTTGGACATATTCAGAAATGCTGGTCCAGCAGAAGGGAAACAAAAGGGCATTGGCCCAGATCCAGAACAACGCTTGTGAGCGAATTTACACGTGGCGGAGACGTAAAATTGCCTTTTGGTAAGTACTGCGCATGCACACCATAGAAAATACGCTCAGTAGCATAGCGTAATTGTGAATGTATGGGCCATTCACGTATTTGTCACGTAAATACTTATGTGTGGGCTTGAGTGAGTAGCACGTTAATTAGGATATTTAACTTGCTATTCACTTCAACCAGCAACCTATCTAAAACCTATCTACACATCACTGCTCTGTTGGGCACTCTTTTATATTTTACTTTTCCAGACAAGCGGGACTTAATATTATGCAATGGTTTAAAACAGCAAGTATGTAACTTAAAGGTGATTGGTCCTATTTAATGTGTATTTTTTCCTGTTGTGTTTTACTTATATGTTTCTGATGCTGAACATAACTTCTAATTCAATGCCTTAACTGACAACCAAAGATGGGCATTTCTCTGCAGAGTCTAAACTTTGAACTTTGAGAAAAGCTCATGACTAGTATTTTAATTTAGTATCTTTCACAATTAGTCTACAAAAACAATTAACTCTGTAACCTGTCATTAGCACAGTTTAGGAGGTATCAATAGCATTTAAAGCTGTAAGCTGCTTCTACCATCTATAGCATATTTAAAATCGTATTATCAACCCTGCCTTCTGCAGTAAATAGGATTTCACCATTATGATGTGTCAGGATTTTCCGCAAAATCAAATTTATGAGACACTAACTGTCCATCTCTATAGCCAAGCTGCTTTATTCTCTAACTCTGCTTTCACACTAAGCTGTTTTGTGGAAAATACTTGTAGCAATTGTGCATTGGAATGATAATGTAATGATCTCTCCTTTCTCTCTATTCAGGGCTTAGCAGTGTCAATGCGCTTTTCAAAAATAGCCCGTGGGCTCTAGAAAGCAGAGATTACATAATAAAGAATTCAGTTTTACAGACAAGAACACATTTTTGGTATGACTGTAACATGCAGCCCAAAAATATTTTTATAGCTTCAGAAACCTATTTTATTTCCAGTTTTATAATTTAATTCAAAATAACACTACATAGACTTTTATTTTAAATATGTGCACCTTGTATGCATGCAGTTAGGATTACAGATCTTTCAATTAAGAAGACCTATTCATCTATATGTGTTAATGGAATTAAATAATTATAGTCGATCTATTTGGGGATTTTTAAGAGAGAAATGCAGCACTTCCATCATAGTGAGACAGCAATGTTGGACTGCAGAAGTGGTAAAAAAAAAAATGTCCAGAAATAAGCACATTAAACCATTCCAAAATGCGTTCTTTAATTCATCACCATTATTTTTCGAAAATGAAAGCATATTTTATGCAATTTACAACAAATTCAATGCTATACATTCTGTTATAAATAACTGTTATTAGTCCTTAAATACTTTAGATTTGTATGTTTCATGTTTCTTTTATGCTGAAAATGATAAAAAAGGATATAAGTGATTAACAAGAAGAACGTTCATATGAAGCACTACTGTAGAGGTGAAGCATGGTGCACTGGTGTGGATAGAGAAGCACATTGGGCACTATTGTGGATAAGGGAGTAGAAAAACAACATTTTTAAATAAACTACTCGTTTAGAATTTTTTTTAAAAAGAGAAAGTAGTGTGGACTGTGATTTTATGATTTTACGTAATCTTTCTTTTCCTACTTTACATCAATTTAAAATTTTACTTGGACCTTTTTAATTACCGTATTTTTCGGACCATAAGAAGCACCTGACCATAAGACGCACCTAGTTTTTAGAGGAGGAAAACAGGAAAAAAAGTATTTTGAACCAAATAGTGTCCAGCACCCATCAGCCCCCATCATGTCCAGCACCCATCAGCCC
>WWET01002084.1:139461-158990 GCA_011038615.1 Limnodynastes dumerilii
ACGCCCCTGATCTGAACCAATTATTTTGCGGGAAATTTCAAAAACCTTTTCCCAGAATAGAGTAAGTCTGATGTACAGATTTTGTTTGCGCTTCTTGAGTGTTCCTCAATGCTGCATTTATATGTAATTCCATTAACTGAATGATGAGAAAACAGCCTTATAATTATACATTTTCACACTATCATCACCATAAGTGGGGTGTGGGAACATTGATAGTGTTTTGTGTCTCTCCGTGCTTTGTGTTTACCTTGACTATAGCCCTATCCCAGGTACCTGCTAATCATTGTTTTTTTTCTCTTTTGCTTCCTATCTTAAAACTTTTCAACCCCTGTTTCCCAAGACACACACTTTCTATTCTTAGGGCCAGATTTACTAAGATGCGGGTTTGGAAAAGTGGAGATGTTGCCCATAGTAACCAATCAGATTCTAGCTGACATTCTCTAGTATGTAATAGGAAAGTGAGAGCTAAAGTCTGATTATTTGCTATGGGCAACATCTTCACTTTTCCAAACCCGCATCTTTGTAAATCTGGCCCTTAATGTTATACCTTGACCTTGGATGTTTATTCATTCATTGAGTTAGACTACAATGTGTTTGTAATATAACTGCAGGCTGAATCACATTTTTTTGGACCAAACATATACAATTCTGCAATTCTGATTACGTCTATACATCTGTGCAGCGTAGTCACTGCATGCGGTTGTCTGACATGAACAAACTGAGACAACAAGGAAATGTAACTGTGCAGAGCCTTCTGTATATGAGCTACATTTATATGTACAGCTCTCATTAGCTAAACCAGATCAGTGTATGGCTTCAAACACACACACACACACACACACCCTCTTTTCATATAAACCTACAGAAAATGTAAAGCAAAATATTATATCATCATTATACAGTTTATGGCATGTAAAATTCATGTGTAGTCCTAGCTTTATGGTTAAGATTGTTGATGGTTCAGGTGCTCTCCAGATACCAAAAAAACATGATATGCTTTTTTTTTTTTTAATACTTAGGGATAAATTAAATTTACTTCAAGCCCTTCTATCAGGAACTAATCATAACACTTACCTACTATCCACACCTTTGCAATATCTTCATGTTAAGGAAACCTTAAGGTATGGACGCACACACACAAAGTTGAATTCAGCAGGCTTCAAATCTCCACATCCACTGCGCTCCTATTATCTATTGTGATATCCTTGAACTCGGCTGGTTTGTAGAATTCACAGCAAAGGATTTAGTGCCAAATTAAATTATATTAAATATAATAACAATATTGGAGACTTTAGGAAACCTGGCCTATCACCTCTGTTCATAGTGACCGTAGGAACCTGTTACTTCTACCTAGATGATCTGAAATGTGTATATATTTGAAAATCCCAGATGGTATAAAAACTTTTAAGTTACTTTTTTATGGTGTTTGTACTAGGAATGGGACTGCAAAAAAAATTGTTAGAATGTTAGACTATATTAGATTATGCCAAATGCATTAAAGTCCTCTGTACTATATTATCTTTATAGTGTGTTCACCCTTCCCCCACCCCCTTCTGATTTCTCATAGTGTGCAACATTTCTGGTAAAGATAGCTATGCTTTATTACCTGTCTCTGTGGTTATTTTATGACCCTGCTCATTGGTTGTTTCTAGCTCTTCCATGACATTTTGTGGTTTTTACTTACTAAAATTCTGTTCTCTTTCCACAAAATCAATAACTGCCTCCTAGATAATTTATTGATAGTATTAGGATAAATGTTTCAAAACTGAGTAATGCCCTTTTGCTGTTTTATGTCCTCTAAACAAATAAAAACCAAGTTACATTCACTCTAGCCAGTATACGTGTAAAGTTTTAGAGAGGAAAATATAAAGTAGAATGCTAGTCCTATTATTTCATTTAAACAAAAGGAGACCTGTTTTTATATAATATCTTCAGTGTGTTTGAAATTGGTGTGGGTCACTGCTGAGAACGGCCCTTTTTCCTTGCAGAGGAGAAGCAACCAATTCACTGAAGAAAGAAGATGCAGTGGCGAATGGTGAGTATTAATGTAAACCCTTCCCTTCCTTTACCCTAACCCCCCCTTCCCCGCAGCCTGACTATAAGTAAGGCTCCCCTCCCCACAGACTAACCCTAAGACTCCACATAGACTACGACTCCCCTATAATATTCACCTGTCCGTTTCCAGTGTGGTGGATTTCTGAATGAATGGGTAATTTTCAAATTATTGAATTTCTCTATTTTCTAAATATTTTGTAAACTGCAATTTTGAGGCGGCAACTGCATTCTGTTTGGTATCTGTGACATGAAACAAAGTGAACACTATATACAATTTAATAATGTCTTGATTTCATTAAAGACCAAATGAGAATCCTATGATGCTACACAGGAAATAAACCTTCCCTAGCTGATGACACATACAACGTAGCCCATATATGTAAGTGACTACATTAAATGAGCTACTCGCACAGCTAAACTTCTTCCAACTTTACTATTGTCACTAGTAGTCGTAAAATAATTGTGCACAGGGGTGATACTAGCAGTTCTCAGTAGTCCTGTATCCACTGAATTAAGTTACGTTAGAAGTGAGCATGTTGGTTGTTTTGAAAGAAAACACTATTATGAGATTCAGTTAAGTAAAAGGATAAGTGCACTTTCTTGTAATGTTGGTAAAAAAAAAGGCCAGACTATCAAGTAATGTCTATTTATATTCCAACAAATTACAAGCACTAGTAATAAACAAAGGGAACACTTCATGGTGTTATACAACTTTTTATTAAAAAGTTAAATACTACATTAAAAACAACTTACCAACATATTATATTTCTTTAAAAGCTTAAAAGACAGTTTATATCTGCAAGTATTCACCATTGAGCGAGCTGTGCAAGTCATCATTGGTATAAGCACATTACGAACCAAGCATCGGCCGTCCACTGAGGACGTCAGTTATTGGTAGACTGCACATCCAGCTGTAATGATTCTTCTATATCCTCTCTGCACGTTAGAGTTCCTTTGCTTACCTTTTTCTAGTCACATGACTCCTTTCAGTTCAAACACTGCTGGTGTGCACTTATGCTGCAGGCATATCACAGGTGCTATTGATTGCCTTGCTGAACTCCTCCCTCATCTGCACTATATAAAGGCCTGCATGACATCACTTCCCTGTCAGAACAACAGATTGTCCATGTCTGCTGATTTGTGTCCTTGAGCTCGCTCATGTGTTCTGGTTCCTGGTTGTGATTCACTACTCTGTTCCAGATTCTCATCGTGCTACCAGTTACCTTTCACTGGTTCCTGCCTCTCTCTTTGTGTCCAGCTCCAGTGTCTCATTATCTCTGGCCTCAGCACTGCTGTGTCTCCTGGTTACAGCACAGCTCCAGTCATATCATCAGTGCCTCCACTCCCTGCAACTACTACTCCTGCTCTGCGTGGATCTCGCCTCACCGTCTCTGTGTCTGTGTGCCTGGTCAGAGGGCCGCAGCCTGCCCCTTTCCTGCAGCCAAATCAATCCCCACCATCTGGGGCTCTGGTGAATACCTGGCTTGAGGTTAGACTCTGCGCCTCTGGTCCAGCATGGCGCTGATCTCGGTGAGTGACAGTTTGTTCTGACCATACATCGTGAACCATCATGTCTGATCCTGTTGTGAGAACTTCTACTTTCCAACTGAAGCAACTTGGTGATGCTGTGGAGAAGCAAGGTGAGGAGCAAGGTCGGATTGTCTAATTCCTGCAGCAATTGTCAGGCCGTTTGGATTCCATTGCAGCCGCTGTTACCACACCACCGGTCATCCAGCTGGCACTTCCTGTAGCTCCTACAGTCGCACCTTCAGCTCCTAGACTGCGTCTCCCGACTCTAGCAAAGTTCACAGGTGACCCCAAAATCTGCCGGGGACTCTTGAATCATTGTTCTATTCAATTTGTACTGTCTCCTGGTGATTTTCCTACTTGCCGTTCAAAGGTGGCATATATAATTTCTTTATCTGATCATGCCCTAGCCTGGGCCTCTCCTATATGGGAATGTAAAGAACCACTAGCCAATGACTACTTAGCCTTTCTGGATGCGTTCTGTAAAATCTTTGACAAGTCTGGAAGAGTCTCATCTGCTACCTCCAGCTTACTTCAGCTGTGCCAGGGTTCCGATACTATTGGTCAGTATGCTATAACATTCCGCATACTGGCTTCTGAAGTGAATTGCAATAAAGAGGCCCTCATCGCTATCTTCTGGCAAGTTCTGGCTGACCGGGCAAAGGATGAACTAGTTGCCCGGGAACTTCCCGAGACCCTGGACAACTCTTTCTGCAATCGCATTGACATATGGTACCAGGAGTGTACCCGTGAAAAGGTTCGTGCTCGTAAAGTCTTCCCCATCTGCCCCCCCGGCTCCAGTTCCCTTTTTCCAAGCCACCTGTTTCACCTCCTGCTGAGATTGACTCACTCCCGGATTTCTCCTCAAGAGTTAGAGAAACGGGACACATGTCCCAAACGTCCGGGAAACGCATGCACCTAGTTCTCAGGGAGCTTCAACTAGGTTCTTTTATACAGATCCCTGTCGTTTCAGGATGTTTGGATCAGCTTCTGTGCATGCCTTTAACCCTGCTTCATGCTGTACACTCTCATGGGCTCACTGCCTTTGTGGATTCTGGTGCTGCTAGCAATTTCATCTCTGCAGAAATTGTGACTGAATTAGGACTTCCTACTTCACCTTTAGACAGACCTATATTTCTATCTGCTATTGATGGAAGCCGGGTAGGTTCTCAGTTTTTCTTTATTATTATCGAAATGATCTGCAGTTACACCTATTGCGCCTAAGGGATTACTTTATATAGTAAATATAGTACTTTTATCTTCTATTTGGCCCAGATCCTGGGCTACGGCCGACAGGGGAATTACACATGCTACGTGCATAATTCCCCGTCAGCTATGATGTGCACATGCGCACATCATAGCTACGCTAGCGTACTGGCCGGCGTATGTATCTTTGTTACAGACACCGGCCAGTATGAAAAAGGGTCCGGCCAGCAAGTTACGTTTGCCGTATCTCCAACATATAGGCAGAAATAGGCATTTAAATGAGGGGACGGAGTGGGGGAAGCCTCATTACGACAAGGTCTTAAATTTTAAGTTAGGAATCTGGACACGTAAGTGTCCAGATTTTACTACCTTGAGCAGAGAGAGTGCAGAGGGCGTGCACTCCCTGCTACGCTGCCGTACTTATTGACCTCGCACTTCCGTAAGACGTTGGTCAGGATCTAGCCCTTTGTCGCTGTAGATTGGTGTGGGTTATACATTATAATCAGTGCATATCTTTGCTCTTTGATGTATTTCAATTCATTCATTCAGTCAGTGCTTGAGTGGTGGTTGGTGTGGACAGTTATTACCTTAATATAAAAAGATGCAGGCATATCGTTAGTTGTCCAGGACTGGTTTAATGAAGATTTAATTTTCCTTGTATGGGTTGGTGCTGAATGGCAATTCCATGTTTGGATGTTAGTTAAACATTTTGCTTAACTGTTTGTTTGTCTGTTTGTTGTAGTTCCGTTTTGCATGGTTTGAGTGACCCCAAGCTTTAACTATATTCAAAGTTGTGTTGGTGCGCTAAAGAAAACTAACTTATGACTGGAGAGATGCGATCAATACACAATAACAAGATCCCAAAATATTCAGTTTCTATGAAAAGAAGGGCCACTTAAGGCTTAACATAATGTACTAAATTCATAGTGGCAAATAGTGGAACTGCAGGCAGACAGGCCAGAAAGGCCTAAAAAAAAAAAATGCGCATGTCTCCTTTGCCTGTGTGCAGCTACTGGCTACAGATTTGTTTACTAAAGAAATCTGTCCAATCAATTGTCTTTGTGAAGGACCTGGGTTGAAAAATAACACGGAGCTTTTCGTGTGAGACCTGGGAAAAACCCTATTTTCCTGGGTCATTAGACCCGGTGTACAAAAAAGGGACGTTTCACATCACGACCGAACACCTGGGTTTTTGGCGGTGATGTGAAAGGGGTTTTACATATATTGTGGTTTTTTTATATTGATTGTATATTGAGGCCATCTCCTCATCCACTGTTCCCTACCTCTCTTCCCTCATCAACATGCACACCCCTTCCCGCCTCTCCGTTCTGCTAAACAGCGCTGTCTGACCTCTTTACTGATCAGCACATCTCACGCCCGTATCCAGGACTTCTCCCGTGCTGCACCACTGCACTGGAATGACCTTCCTTCTTCAGTCAGTCTCTACTCTACATTGCAGGCCTTCAAGCGCTCAAAACGCACCTGTTCAGGCTAGCCTACCTCTCCTCCACTTAACATCCTGACTGCATCCTACATCTATCCCTTCTTCTCCTTCCCTTCCCCTTTCCTCTACTCACACCAGCAGTTCACTTCCTCCGCCTCCTTATGTCTTCTGTAAGTTCATCCATCCCACTTAGTGTGTTAGCTCACGTGAGCAGGACCCTCCATCCTAGTGTTGTTCCTTCCTCCACCACTCCCCCCTCACTTCATACCCTCTTGTCCCCCTCTGCTACCCTTTTAACCAATCCCCACCTGGTGGCTCCCGCTCACCCTCTCACTGTGCCCAATCCTGATCTTCCAAGCTTGACACCTCGCATTTTGCCTTGCGTTCTGTGCTTGCTTCACATTATTGTTTTTCTGTGATATTTTTATAGTCATATTGTATTTAATATATACTATGCTGTCCATCCCTACCCTGTATGCCTTTACTGTATTTTGTCATATTTTGTACGGCGTTGCGGACACCTTGTGGTGCCTTATAAATAAACGATAATAATAACAATAATAACGGACAGCGGAGAAGTGGTGGTGACAGCGGGGGTATTCCCTAGTGCTTCATTGTCCACACAGAACTGATTCCGATTAACCTATATTGATATTATGTATAGGTTTTATGGGACTTTAAAGCAGTTTGAATAATATCGTATTTTAATGCTTAATCCTTGGCTCCATTTCTTTTTGGCAATGCTCACGTGAACTGTAAAGCTGAAGAACACATTTATAAACTAATTTAACAGTTATTGACTGGTTAAAAATCTCTTATACCAATGTAATGTCATTTTTATTGATGAGGGCTGAGACTATTGCCAATCCTGTAGCAGTGCCCAAGCTACAAGCTCTGACTGAACATTGCCTCAATGTAATAAGTCCACACAGTGTTCTATCTATTTATCTATATAAAAGCCATTCTGCTCCTCACTGTTATATGCATGCGCAGTAGCATCCACACATTGTTATGCTACTGCACAAGCTCCAATGGTTAGGAGCCCCCCCTCCCCCCAAGTGCCGCACCGGTCTTCACCACCCCCCACCCCCTGCGGCTCTACTCCCTGAAGCTCCTGTCTTTCTTCCCTCTTGCATCGGTCCTGCAGCTCCCAGCTCCACCACACATTATCTTCTTATGGCTGGAACGTAAAAAATGGGTGCATGTTTCTGGGGGACAATACGGTGCACAGAGACCACATCCTGTGAGGAGAGAGCCAGGCACACACTGCAACAGTGTGACAGAGAAGACACAGGTGATGGAGAGAGACTGACAGAGGGGAGAGAAACTGCCATAGAGGGAGAGTCTGCAGAGTGGGAATACTGGAGAGCTAGAGACATGATGGGATTACTTTGGGGCTGATGACGCATGATAAGAATATTGAGGGGCTGGAGACACATGATGGGGAATACTGTGGGGGCTGGAGACACATGATGAGGAATACTATGGGTGCTGGAGAGACATGATAAGAATACTAGAGGGCTGGAGACACATGATAAGGTATACTGTGGGGACTGGAGACATGATAGGGAATACTGTGGGGGCTGGAGACACATGATGGGGAATACTGAGGGGCTGGAGACATGATGGGGAATACTGAGTGGCTGGAGACACATGATGGGGAATACTATAGGTGCTGGAGAGACATGATAAGAATGATGGGTGGATGGAGACACATGATGGGGAATACTGGGGTGGCTGGAGACACATAATGGGGAATACTGTGGAGGCTGAAGAGATATGATAAGAACACTGGAGGGCTGGAGACATATGATAAGGGATGTTGTGGGGACTAGAGACACATGATGGAATACTGGGGGGGGGCTGGAGACACATGATGGGGTATACTGTGGGAGCTGGACACATATGATAAGCGATACTGTGGGGGCTAGAGACACATGATAAGGGATACTGTGGGGGCTGGAGACACATAATGGGGAATACTGTGGGGGCTGGAGACACATGATAGGAATAATGGAGGGCTGGGGAATAATGGGAACAGGAGAGATATGCTGGGGAATACTGAGAGAAATAGGGAGACATTAATGGGGAATATATTTTCCCATCATGACGGGCCTTTATCTAGTATAGCAATAAAAAAAACTATAAGGCTCTTTCTAGGAGTTAAACTTGGAGAACAGTGACAATCAGGACATCAAGGGAGATAAATACTGTTACGTGGTGCTCAAGCAGATACCAGCTTTTGCTAAGCATCTCTCTTCTGCTTTACCACAGTCCTGGTGTTGCTAAGCAGCCAGGATGCTGTCTTAATAGCCCATCCCAGCAGTAAGCTGGAAGGCTTGCCTACCTCTCCAGTTCTGACTGGCTGTGCTAATTGGTCTGATCTGTGATTGCTGGTAATATTGCTCTCATTGTCTGCCTTTCTGTCCTATTGTTCACATTGGCCCAGATTTCCCCCAAAAACGCTCCGGCTTCCTAGGTGCATAATTTTGCGAATGTAACTACTGTGCATGCGCAGTAGTACATTAACGCAATCTACTTACCAGTTAGGTACGTAGATTGCCTCCGTGCAAGTAGTAGTTTAGGAAGAAAGAGGCGTGCTAATGGCACCTCGGGAGCGTTTAGTTAGAAGTGGGAGATGGGAGGAATTTAGATTAGCCGGGGAGAGGCATTCTCTGTAATTTCCTTCTTAAGGAAACTATGCACAGTAAGATAAGGTAACCCTATGGTACTCTTAAGTGCCGTAAGGTACCTAAAAACAGGGCAGGTTAGTGTCACTCTTAAGTGTGAACTCTTTACCTTTGCTTCTTTGAGGCTTCTTTGTTTTTGTCCTTTTTGATGTCCTTTTTTTTCTATTGTTCCCTGTGTTGTCTCTCTGCCCCATCTCCTTAAATCTGGCTACATCTGGTAAATCTGGTTACCTGTTATTTGCTACATCTGGACCTTACCCATACCTAACTTGTTTATACCTGTGCTTACCTGTGCTTACCTGTGCCCTATGTCTGCCTGTATTTCTAGAATATGTACTTATTCTGTAATCTGTATCTAATCTCTGTACTTACCTGAAAACCTATATACTTTTTGTATTCCTGGAATCTAGTCTTTGTTTTATACCCACTGGGCTGGATCCAGACTTAAGAAGGAACTTGAAATTAAGGGCCTGATTCAGAGACTGAAAATAAGAACTTAAAGTTACACCTGGGCAAAACCATGTTTATTTCAGGGGGAGTCATGTTAATTTTATTCTATGCATGCAGGGAGAATACTTTGTTTTTACTTATTGCACACAGATACCTGATCAGCTTCACTTTTAAACTGCTAATTAGACTTGAGCTGGGAAACATCACCTTTTAACTATAATACTGTTGCAATAAATGAAATTTGACTCCCCTGAAATCAACATGGTTTAGCCCAGGTGTAACTTTCAGAGATTGAAAATAAGAACTTAATCAGGGCCTAAGAGAGGAAGGTTACACCTGGGCAAAACCATGTTGATTGCAGGGGGAGTCAAGTTAATTGTATTATTTGCATGTAGGGATATACCTTTGAATTGCTTACTTCACACAGATACTGACCAGCTTTACTATCACACTGTTATTTAGACTTGGGATAGGAAACATCACCTCTCAACTCAACTTTAATTTCAAGCTCCTTCTAAAGTCTGGATCCAGCCCATTATCTGTATCCAAAGTATTTGTACCAAAAAATAGCTGGACAGATTAAGTGGGACAAACACTAAAGAACTTGACACAGATAGTTTGTAATCTATTGTAATTAAACACCCAGTTCTTGTTTACCATTTTTTTTGCTTATTCCTTAATTTTTCATCTTTAGTTAGTGCTTAGAAACCTATTCAACAAGCCCTGAATGCATACCTATAAGTAGACAGAATCAGCAATTTTTAAATAAGTACAATCAGAGGTTTAAGTGAAGAAAGTCAGGTCCCAAAGGAAGAGGTTTGCCAATATATTGGTGGGGGAAGGGGTTGCTCTCACCATCAACAGCTACCCTGTCTAACCTGCTGGAAGCTGACATCTTTGTTGCGGTGTGTCTTTTGCAGGTGCAGGGTGGGCAGCTTCCTCTGGCCCTCTCTTCTCTGGGCCCCATAGCAGCCACACACCCTGCACTCATTGTAGTTATGCCTCCTGAGTACAATATACCCTACAAATAGGTCTTAATATAAAATGTATAATATCAGGAAAAATATGGTTAATTTTTCTGTCACTTATTTTGTTCTTAATCATAAATGGATGTGCTTAGAGTGCTGGAAAGTATGTATGTATGTACATGGTATTTTACATTTCCCCGCACGCTGATTTTAAGAAATGCTATTAAAATGATGTACTGGTGATAAAAAGTCAAGTGCTTGCTTCGGTTACGGTAAATTTACGAGAAGAGTGTGAGGAATAAGTATTGTTTGCATTTGACTGCAATCCGGTCTTGACTCTCCAGCTGACCTCTCCATAATTTAGAGGAACAGATCAGAGTAGTGTCAGAGAGATGGGAAATGGCCATTGATCCTACTAATCAAATTGAATATCCTAGGAAAGGGGAAAAAACCGCATGTATAAATGTTATGCTGTGAAAGTGTGCTATTACCATTGTAATCACTTTCCATTGGTACTCATAACTCTTTCTGTCTGCAAAACTTGTAGGCTGGTATAACCTTCACATTACTTAGAAGGGGTATGTATATGATATAAAGGCATACACTACTATTTTTCCCATGTTTCATATTTTACCAAAAATTTTATATCCTTTATCATCTTGATTGCCCAGTCCTTAAAAGTCACAGTTAAAACTGGTGTATATTGTGTGGCATATGCTATTCAGATACACACTGCTAAATTGGTTGAAGAGTATTTCATGACCCAATGCAACAGTAACAAATAAAATGTATATAAGCACATATTTAAAGGATGGAAAAACGGTATAGAAAAAGAAGAATGCAAGAGATGAAGTAGGATGTCATCGGTATAGAGTCCCTTGCATGTAAAAATCTCTTTTATGGATTATAAACACAATTTCTTTAGGCCCATAGTTAAGTAATCATGAGTGTCACTACAGTTTGATACTCAGATGAGATGAATTTGTATGCACTCGGGACCTGTAGAAGCAGTGTTTTCAAATTGCTAAGATCGGAAAATTCCTGCATTTTGCAAATGCGCAATGGAAGTGTTTCCAACAATGGAACAGGGAGGAATGCAGAGATTGCGACATTTAAATTGGAGGGGGAAGTATAAATATATTATATATTATACAGTCAGGGTGTGCTATGTGCTCTCTGCTGATCATAAGTCCATGTGTGCAAAGTGAGTTACCTCCCCTCTCCAGCTTGGAAGGCTGGATTTCCAAACATAGGGATTAGAATACTGGATCCGTCTTTGATAAGGACTTGCAAGGGAGATATTTTGTGCACTATAACGACAGAATGTGATATAATTGACAGGTACCTTGGATGTTCATTTACAACCTGAACAAGGCTATCTATAGACTCATGAAACTCTTAGCTACTGTGAGTGTGGTTGAGAAAGGCAAGAATAACCTTGACAACATATGGGTTTTGGTGCCAGAGGTAGGAGACTTAAACCATCCGGAAAGCAAATGTTATTTTACTACTGAATTGCTTCCTGGATCAATTCTAAATACCACATTTAGCTTTAAAAGTGTCTAGGTCTTTAGAAAGGTGAAATTATCAATTTAATCATATAGGTCCTGATTCAGAATTAAGAAAGTGCTTAAAATAAGAGAGGAAAGTCACTCCTGGACTAAACCATGCAGATTTCAGGGAGAGTCAAGTAAATTGTATTCTTTGCATGCAGGGATATATCTTTGAGTTACTTACTGCACACAGATACTGACTAGCTTTACTATCACACTGTTATTTAGACTTGGGATAGGAAACATCACCTCTCAACTCTAATACTGTTTGCAGCAGATGAAATAGGACTCCCCTGCAATCAACATGGTTTAGCCCAGGAGTGACTTTCCTCTCTTATTTTAAACCCCTTCTTAAGTCTGAATCAGGTCCATAATCTGCAAATACTTTAATTACACTTAACTATGGGCCTAGTCAGCATTGTTCTAAATGAGTTGTGCACATTTAAAGGCATGTAGGAATACTTGCCAATATATGAATTTTATAATATTCCAGTTTGTTGTTGGCCAGATATCTGTTTGCTTTACATGTACACTGTAGTTGAATAATGAAATGATTATGAATTATATATACCTATATATGTCTGAAGCCACGCTACCTTTTTGCAGACACAGTATTTTGCTGTACAGATACATCTTTGCCACATGGAGATGTAGCTTTGAGAAGAAAACACGTTCCCTTATATGCATAATACCAGCCATTTAAAGGATGTATGTGAAGGTTTAATAAATTAACATATGGCATGGAGGTAGAAATTTACTCATCAGTACACTGAACCACGGTTGATTGGGTTCCTCTTCAGTAAAATTATTAAACTACTATGTAAGGTCTGTGGGCCTGATCCTGATTTAAAAACGACAGTTAATTTTCGTACGTCACATACAAATACCGCCTGTCAGTATGTATTGCACATGCGCAGGAATTCTGCATCAGAACACATCTGGAGACGGCCTCACTTATCGTGTGCACAAGATATACATGATGTGACGGGAGACAGGCTCACTCCTCATATGCACAAGATATACACGGTGTGACGGGAGACAGGCTCACTCACTATGTGAGACAATATATATTTAATAAAAACAATTCATACAATACATATAATTATTAAAAAGTAAATATTGGTGTAAGAATAATGAGGTAGGGTATTGTTGATTTTGATAACAGCACTCTTGAACCCTTTATCCAAAGGAGAGGATTATCATTACTTGCAATAAAAACAGTTTCAAGGGGATTGAGCCCCTATACAGATACAAAGTGTCTCTTGCTGATCCTTTTAGTAAACAAAGCTGCTCGAACACACGTGTCCGTCAGACGGCAAAACAGCTGAGCAGAGAACCACCAGTGTTACGATCTCAAAATCACAATCTCTTATAAAGCAAAGAGAAAGTTCCAGGGAGCTCTTTAAGCAAATTAGTGGCTAAACAGAGGAGGGTTTGGAAGTGAGTATAGTTACCACCGTATAGGGGAAGATGTTATCACCGCATGTGAGCTCCAGCCGTGTCCAGCTGTCTGCTCAAGTCCCACGCTCCTCCTTCACCCCGTGTGCAGCGTCAGCTGCCGGCTCTGTAGTAAGAAAGCTGTTTCACCTAGGTTAATCAGCCAATGCAATAGCCTCCACGGTTTTTCCTCAGGTACGGATCAGCTGTTCAAAGTGCTCCAGTATTAAAAGTCCAATCCTCAGAATTCTCACCATAGGTAACACTTGACGCGTTTCATCTTATCTACGACTTCATCACAGGGAGTGTTTTTTTTCTCTTATTTTCTCCCTTTTCCCCTCTTCTTTCGGTTAGGAGTAATACACTGCCTTTGGGGTAATTACAAGCGCCTATTGTATGTTTTTTAATTGTGAAAGTGTTAAGCTGTAAGTTTGATAAATGTTATTTTGGAGTGTGGCATCGCTCCTTTACTATTGGCTGCTGTATTTACCCTCAAGTGATTTCCTGGGTTAAGCGCTGTTTTCCCTTTTTCTAGTTTTCACTCACTATGTGTACAAGATATAAATGGTGTGACGGCAGACAGTCTCACTCCCCATGTGCACAAGATATACATGCTGTGTGGGCATTGGTATTTAAATTGCATAGTAAGGGCTTGGATAATATTAAGAATGTATGTTATTAATGGTATATTATATATAAAGGTAGGTTATATATTCATAAGTATTCTACTGGCTATCATTGACCAAAACCAGGGCTTTTATAGGGAAAAAATGGGTCTCTAGGGAGCTCTCTGCTCAGATAAACAGAAACATATTTTAATGGATCAAATTCATCAGCTGCTTGTCTACTCTGTAAAATACATACACATTATTTGTACAGGTTAACTACTCACTATTAAATTACTTACTTCACACTTTCATCTTAAAGTAAACACGAAATTCTCCCAGCCCATTACCAACGCTCAATTGTAATTTCATTCTCTCTTAACCTGATACAATACTAAACAAATTACCTCTTTCCATCTTCAATAATAATCCAATATATCCCATGCAAAAAACCTGTGGGGGTGTTAATATGCTTCTCTATAAGTTGTTTTCTTAGTGAGCTGTAAACGCCTTCTGACAGATGCAGTTATGAGGATTTTTACTGTGAGATTTTGTTTCTTTGTATTGAACAACCTTTCTTATAGTTCTAATGCCTAGATTTGTACAAATGTCATAACAATGGCTACATAAAGTATCAGTAACACTAGTTAAAGTGACATGAAGCAAATACAATGAGTTCATATCCTTGGCAGACACTACTCCTAATAGGTGAATTATTTTTCGTTTCTGCACTGTCCTATATAATCATTGTCTTTTGCTTAATAAAAATGTGGGACAATGCAGCTAGATAAGAATGTCTGCCCTTGAGGTATGGCACAAAGAATAAAGTCCTCCCTAAATATCCTGTAAGGCTCTCACTAATGTTCACTACCTTTTTTTATAATGATATGGGCCTAATTAGGTGGTTCAGTCACTATAGGTTAATGCATTCATAGCGCCCCTTCCCATATTCCCTTCCCAGATTCCAATGCATAGACAATACAAAAAGTAAATAGATATATACATATCATATTTCATTGTTTATATTAAACTTAAAACTGCTCAAACGACTACTCCCTGACAACCCTTCCTACCCCTTATCTGGGATGCAGTTGCTGGTCCTGCGGGCATTATTTTGAAACTGAATGGAGGCTGCATTATAGAAGATTGGGAACAGGAACCTATTTCCCTTTTCCCAATAGTTACAGGTTGAAGTAAGTTAGGGTATAATGTTCGAGTTAGTACTAAAAGGGAAGGGTTGGACTGTGGGCATGGAGGCTTAGTGTTAGATAGGAAGAAGGGGAAGTTTAGGGTTAGGAAGCGGGTAAGGGTAGGGTTACACTTACCCTTTGTGACTCCAGGAGTCGCATCGTCACCGTTTTCTACAATTGCCAGTAGTTTCCAATCAGCCGTAGTTCTTTCGCAAAAAGGACCATCATGACGGCAAACCACATCCCCCTATCCAATTCATTAATAAACCAAACAAATCTAAATAGAAGAAAGGGAGAATAAAAACTGCTCACTGTCATCTCTTATTCATTGTTGAGTTAGAAAAGAGGATTGGGGGAGCGTGAGAAGACAACACCACCCAGCCAGCAGAGAGGGACAGGCACGATCCTCACAGTCTGCCAGTGTAGAACGATGCATCTAACTGTGAGTATCAGGCAAAAGCTGTTGTATCATTAGGAATTATAAATATGTGGCAGCCCCTGCTGCCCATGCTTAAGCAGTGCCAGGGCATCGGGCTGCATATGGTTCAGAATTCCCTACATTCCTAACTTGCAGCCTTGTTAAGCTGCTGGTTGTAATGCCATCCCAATTGCATCCACTGCAGTGCAACTTGGTTATGATGGCATCCCAACTGCATCCATTTCAAAGCACAAAACATGCAAGTAGTTTTCTTTTCTTTCTCTTAGGTCTTCTGTTTCTTTTTTTTTTTTTCTTAATTTTCCTTCTCTTTTTATCAACCCTTCCTTAATCGATCTATCTGTATGACTGTTTTTCTTCTTAAAGTCATAAGTAACCTTGGCTGATTTTACTTTTTGCCAAGATACAATAATTGAAATGAAGAAAAAATTAAAAAGTATTTGGAGTCTTGTAGTGCAACATTATTGTGCCCCTAAATATATGTTATGGTCAGATGTTAAGCACCATGGGTTTTGGACCATCACAGTGTTCGGTGTCTGGGTACTCATCTATGGGAAGTGAGTTTAGTCATGTATATAGTCGGTGACACAATTTTTTATTATTTCATGCACATGGTTCGTTATAGGCATGATATAGCTGCAAGACAAAATAATCACCAGCACAAATTCCAAATATTGCATTTTTTGAATATGAATAAAATAAACACTTATAACAAACCATTTTTTTTATCCGGGTCCTCACTACACGTGTTGGGCCTGATTCACAGATGAGAAGGAATTAGGTACATGCGGATTCGCTAAACTAAGCGCCTAGGTTGCCAGTCAACTCCCATAAGACCAAGGGGAGTGTTATGGGAGTTGACTGGCAACCTAGGCGCTTAGTTATTTGCTGACTTCCGCCTCCATATCGCTACCTTAACTCTCCGTGTGTATCTTTTTGCGGATTTCGCTAATGTACATGCGTAGGTTCCTACCCCTATTTAAATGCCCCCCCACACACACAACCCTTTTCTTATGGAGTACTGGCACAACCCTTCTTGCAGATGTCATTAGACACAGGGCTAAACTCTGTTCGTAACTGGTGTAACATCTGGATCGCGCAAGCACAATTCGCATAAAATCTCTAAGATACGCACACTGCCTGCATATTTTTAAGTACATTATTAAGTGTGAATCCGGGTCATTATGTGCCCAGATCCAGTAGTCCTGCGGCTGGGCTTTTTTCAGGAATCATTTATGATGAAGAACTAGGGTCAGTGCAGGTGTTGCCCTTGTACTTCTTATGACCAGGCCTGGATGCTAGTTAAACATGGGTCAGTGAATTAATCATCAATCTAAAATCAGTCAATCAAAAGTAGTTAGCTATTGCCGCTGACTGTTCCCATCATTATTGCATATTGTTTCTCCAGTGTTTGTCTCCTGAAAGAAAAAGGCCTCCTGTGTATATGCATACATACCATGCCTATTATAATGATGTGTTCACTACTACAGGTGAAACTCGAAAAATTAGAATATCATTCAAAAGTAATTTTTTTCAGTAATTCCACTTAAAAGGTGAAACTAATATATTATATAGACTCATTAAATGCAAAGTGAGAAACATATTTTTCAAGCCCTTATTTGTATTCATTTTGATGATTATGGCTTACAGCTTATGAAAAACCCAAAATCAAAATCTCACAAAATTAGAATAATGTGACAAGGTTCAATATTGTAGGCTCAAAGTGTCACACTCTAATCAGCAAATTATTCCAAACACCTGCAAAGGGTTCCTGAGCCTTTGTGTGGTCTCTCAGTCTGGATCAGTAGAATTCACAATCATGGGGAAGACTGCTGACCTTACAGTTATGCAGAAAACCATCATTGACATCCTCCACAAGGAGGGAAAGCCTCAAAAGGAAATTGCAAAAGAAGTTGGATGTTCTCAAAGTGCTGTATCAAAGCACATTAATAGAAAGTTAAGTGGAAGGGCAAAGTGTGGAAGATAAAGGTGCACAAGCAGCAGGGATGACCACAGCCTGGAGAGGATTGTCAGGAAAAAGTGTGTGGGAATTGCACAAGGAGTGGACTGAAGCTGGAGTTAGTGCATCAAGAGCAACCACACCCAGATGGATCCTGGACATGGTCTTACAGTCTGTGTTGATTTGGGGAGCCATGTCATTTGCTGGTGTTGGTCCACTGTGCTTTATTAAGTCCAGAGTCAACGCAGCCATCTACCAGAGTACTTCATGCTTCCTTCAGCAGAGAAGCTTTATGGAGATGGTGACTCTATTTTCCAGCAGGACTTGGCACCTGCACACACTTCCAATGGAACCAAAACTGTGGGATTACTGTGCTGGAATGGCAAGCAACCTCGGCAGACCTGAACCCCATAGAGAATCTATGGGGCATTGCCAAGAGAAAGATGAGAGACATGAGACCGAACAATGCAGAAGAGCTGAAGGCAGCTATTGAAGCAACCTTGTCTTCAATAACAACTGAGCAGTGCCACAGGCTGATAGCATCCATGCCACGCCACATTGAGGCAGTAATTTATGCAAAAGAGGCCCAAACCAAGTAATGAGTACATATGCAGGATTGTAATTTTCAGAGGGCTGACATTTCTGTATTTAGAAACATTTTTTTTTTTTTATATATATATTTTATATTTCATGTAATATTCAAAACAAAATCACTTTTGGGGTTCTCATAAGCTGTAAGCCATATTCATCAAAATTAAAACCAATAAAGGCTTGAAATATGTCACTTTGCATGTCATGAGTCTATATAATATATTAGTTTCATCTTTTAAGAGGAATTACTGAAATAAATGAACTTTTGAACGATATTCTAATTTTTCGAGTTTCACCTGTATAAAAGTACTATCCTTGTCCACTTCATTCCTAATCTTCAACGAATCATGTAACACCAAAATCTGTAAGTAATTGTATTTGTATGATCTTGAGTATGCATATAGTACGAAAAAAAGTACACCCAAAACTATGTGAACCCCATTATGTACATTTATCTTGAATTCCCTGGGTACATGTCATAATAGAAAACTGGCCTTGGAAAATGATGGTTTGCAATCATGGATAACTTGATATACGTTGTATCTTTTAAGTGTTGAGTTATCTTTGAAACATCAATAGGCTGGCATTTTTTCACATACAGTCCAAAATCAATTTCTTCAGTCATAGCAATAGATATTTCTGGATTGTGGTGTCACTCGCAATGTCAGTACTTCAAAAATGAAACATAACTTTCTGAAACTACTTTTTCTGCCAGTAGAATTCAGACTCTCTGCAAGTTGAAAATAATGAAAATTGCTGCACTCCGAAAATGCAAAAGGCAATGCAGGACACCTTTTCTTCTATGAGTAATGAGATGTGTTTATCATAAGTGGAATCTCAGAGAGAGAATTTCCAGTTACTAGAGCACAGATAAAGCCATTAATAATAAGAGAACTCCTTCCCACCCTGATGTAACATATATTTGATTTCAGCTATCATTAATACACAAAATGTAATGCTGGTTCAGAAAATGTTTGTTCACTTGTTTTCTTTAGGGTAAAAATAAGAGAAAATGGATTAAAAAATATTTCTGAAAAATGTAAATGAAATCTGTATCGCATTAGAGATTGTCCAGGCAGAAAAATAATAGGCTCACGTGTATAGATGAATAGGTATTAGGGGTATTCACAGCAAGGCATATTTATTATTAAATAATCATTTTCCAGGTATTTGAACAATGATTGTAAATTGCCGGAAAACCTGAGGTAATCTCCTCCCATACACTGATGAATGTTTGTATAAGATTAAAAAACTGAAAAATGTAAATGAAATCTGTATCGCATTAGAGATTGTCCAGGCAGAAAAATAATAGGCTCACGTGTATAGATGAATAGGTATTAGGGGTATTCACAGCAAGGCATATTTATTATTAAATAATCATTTCATTTGTATTTGAACAATGATTGTAAATTGCCGG
>WWET01002084.1:162449-185761 GCA_011038615.1 Limnodynastes dumerilii
AGGCTAAATGGACACAAAATTAGGGAGCTATATGAATTATATTTATAAGCTAACATAGTTATTAGTTATAAGGAAAAAAAATATTATTAGCTGAAATGTTAAATTTATAAAATAAAAAATATAAAATTATTTTTTTTTGCTTTTGGTGTGACACGAAATTCTGGAAAGGCCTTAGGTGTGCCGGGGGTGAGAAAAGGTTGAGGAGCACTGCTGTACTTCATGACATCACCTGCCTTATCTATCTAGTGTCCCTGCATACTGCCCGCCATTTGCTGATAACACTGACAGCGAGCAGACCTGTGCATTGAGTGCTTCTGGTGTTCAAAAACACATTTCTCCTGTGTTTATCCATGTATTCTGTGTTCATAATTTGTAAAACAGGGATCTGTGTGCTATAATTTCAAAACACCGTTTAATTAGGCTAACATTAATGTTTAGTTTGTTTTATGTGTTCATTGGCTCATAGCCCCCTAAAAATTATTGCGTTATGATTATTTTGGACTATGGTAGATCTCAAAAGATTTTTTAAATTTAAAGTAGATCCCTAAGTCCGAAAGTCTGGCCACCCCTGGCCTAGGTGATGGTTTCTATGGACACTGACAACATGGCTCTTGTGTGACAGGTCTTTTCTTGGGCTGCCATGATTGCTGATGCCGTTTGGCCGTCACTTCGGGATATCGATGGGCTTCCGACCGGCAGCTGTGTATGGGTTACATTATATCGCGGCGGCACAATAATACCTACTGCATACCAAGATGGGATATATATCAGTGTTTGACAACGCCCCCAATGAGTTAACCACGCCCCTTTGCACCGTGCCGCGGCACTATCATGCCTGCTACATATCAATACAAAAAAAATTAACTGGGGGGGGCCCACTTTTAGGATTTGCCCCAGGTTCTATTTACCCTAGATACACCCCTGGTGACATCCTGTGTTTGATTTATACTTGTGGCTGCTTGTGTGCCCTCTCGCTTAAACGGACCTCCTTTCTTTACTTATTTGTGTCTGTCTTGCCTTTGGTCAGTAGGGCTGCACACCCACCATATTTGTTTTTGTACAGTGCACAGCGCATTCCCCCTTCTACATTGTTTGTTCATATTTGTTTTATGTTTCTAAGAATTGTTTACAATTTCAGTGTGTCTTTGCAATGTCCACCTATAGGCGTTGACACCCAAAATAAATGCGATCGCAAAAAAAAAAATCCTAGTGTGTACCCAGCTTAAGGGACATATACAGCCCTTTATGGCAATTAAGAGTACAATTAGGGATGAAATAAATTAATATATGCCTCATATTAAAGCTCTTTATTTCTCCTTAATTGTGCTCAAATTATCACCCATAATAGGACATTACATCATAAAAGTGTCCATGCAAAAATATGTGCTGTCAATTTTAATTGTAATCTTCTGGGGGAATTTAGTTGCTGAACTTGCAATACGCTGAAATACCATTGAAAACAGCAATCTTAAAGTGACTTCACACACTGACAAATTTATCTTTAAGATAAAGGTTTTTTTTATTGCTAGATAGAGAGATCTGCTTAAAGTGATATTACGGATGCTGAAAGATCCAACCAGCAAATCAACAGATTAAAACAGCTGTAATAGATCATCTTTAATGTTCATACACTGGTAGATATTTGTTTAAAATGGTTGATGATTTTTTTCTCTCATCATCAGCAACAGTCAGGGGAGCAAGTAGATGGGCTGAGGCCACATGGCAAGGAGACTGGGCCTCAGTCTGAATGGGGGAGGGGGGGGGTGGAGTCACGTCATAACCCCTTTTATTTAGTGTGAGCAGCTCAGCAGCTGTTGCCATTGTGCTTATAAACAGTGCTTAGCCTAGCATCTGATGGTTTAGAGTTCCATTGGGGCAAGGTAGTTGTCTGCCATGATTTTCTCTCCCCCCTGGGTTTCATACCAGCCACTACTTATTTGGTAGTTACACCACTGGTAACAGTTGATTGTCTTTTTTATTGACATACGTACATTGCATAGTCTGTATGACTACGCATACTCAGTGGCTCTGTACCTAAAAATCTGCACCTAAGAAGCAACAGCTTTTTAAGAGTGAATCCGGCTCTTAGTCCTGTGCTGCTGCCACACAGGTTACTAGGTATGATGTTGATTGTTGGTTGTTGGGAAAGGGATGTGTGGGAAAACAGCCCAGAATAAATGTTAAATATATATAAAATCACTGCTAGGTCAGCTGACCTAACAGAGACTAAATTCATAATTACATAAGAAGCAGATAGTTCCAAATAAAACCAGTCTTATATCTATCTAGATATAGTAGTTTGAGTGGAGAAGCAGTTTACGGTCCAGCTGGCCAAATTATGACAATGATACAGCCACCAGCTCAATGGAAAAAAGAAGATTGCTATTTGGAACAGGTAGCTGTTTCTATCTGTTCCCAATAGTGAAAGGAGGAGGTTAGGGTTAGGGCTCCAGAAGGGAGGGTTAAACGAAGGGACATGGGGCTGGATCCAGTCCTAGTTAAGTGCTTGAACTTAGTTACTCCTGGATCCAGGCCATGGAGAGTTAAAGCTTAAGAAGGGGAAGGGGAAGCTTAGGCTGCGGGAAATGCAGGGTTAGGGAGAGGTAGGGCTAGGATGCAGGTTCTTACCTGTCAGCAGGTCTCTCTTTGAGTCTGCTGTAGAAAATGGAGACTGCCAGCATGATGATCATACCTGCAAACCACACCCATTTGAGTCTTATAAATGTAGTCATAGCAGATGGACTCTCCATACAAGGTTTTACCCTCATGTAAAAATGGGAACCGATTCGGAGTGAAAAGTAATTAGAGACGAGAAGTGATAATTTAACAACATACCTACAAACATACATACATGTATGTATGTCTGTACTGTATTTTGTTGTATTTTGTACAGCGCTGCAGACGCTTTGTGGTGCCTTATAAATAAACAATAATTATAAGAAAATGAAATTATGAACTTTTCCGTATGATAGAAAATTCATAGTAGGGGTCTATGCTTCCCCTTTGCCTGCCAAGGTGGGTGGGGGATTATGTAATTTGTACAGTGTGGGTTAGCGTATGTCACACTATTTATGATCTAGAGAGGGGAGTGACAGGGGGAGTTCACTCCTCTCTCTTGTGCGGACGGACAGACCCCCACATGCATGGAAAGCACGCAGGGGTCTGGATCCAGTCTAACAAGAATAAAAAAATAACTATGGAATACATTTAAATTTAAGTATAACCTTTCTTATTACTTACCCTACATATAATTGCATTTTGATGACAAGGAGCATCTCCAAGCTCAGTGTAATGTAACCTTACTTTGTTAGAGACTGAATTTTGTGTATAATTGATGATCTATGGTCAATTAGGCCATTAAGTAACCCTGTACTCAAGGGATGATTCAGAGAAGGTTTTAAGATAACTTTATCATACACATTTCTCAACTTTACCCCAATGTTTTCATCCTATTTTTTATTTTTTTTTAAACGGGGTCCAGAGTAAACTTATTGGGACAGTGTTAATTCTGTTTTATCCTTATAATCATATTTATCTATTTTCAAAAGTAGTATGCTACATGCGTTTCATATAGTTTTATAACTCGCTACAGTAAAGACATTCTACTTTTAAACACTGGTGATTTTGCCAATTTCATTTCATAACATAATTAATGGTTTCAAAAGTCAATCCCAAATTCGTTTATACCTCCAAATTCTGCCATGAGGGGGGAAGTCTGATAATAGGATTTCCTGAGTTTGTAAATAGATGCTAACTAAAACAAAAAACTGACACTGCAAATATACACACACAATACTTCTATACTCTTTAGCAACATTTGCAATCATTAGTGGAAACTGAGATATACAATGATGTGTTAATTTCCAATGTAATCATTAATTCACATATGTAGTTTGTTTTGTTTTGTTTTAATTGGTCATATCAAACTATATCTGAGCCATAAACTGCCATGTTAAATTGTAATGATAAAGTAGAGAACAATACATGTTGGCTGAAGGAAATCTGCATCATAGTAATGCTTAGCTACTTAACTATTTATGTTGTATGCCTCCAGGACAAATAATTTGAAACCATTAAGGTGATGTGATAAAATAACAACATATTAGTAAAGTATGTGTTCCCACAACAGGTCTCTAATTGTCTAATATGATGACAGCATAGAAGGCGTTCCAGGAAAACAGGAAAATGAAAACAGTGGGACAAATCCAGCCCTAAGTGCAGTTCTCATAGCATATTTAGGCTATCGTAATTGCTATGCACTCCCCTTAGTCGCATGTAACTTACTTGATTTACGATTTGCGTCATACATAATGGATTGTCGCACATAGCGGCCTAACACGGCCCATACTGTATAATGTAAATGCCTCCCTCTGCCTACAAAGTGTATTTCCGGCCGTCGTAAGGATGACCCGCCCCTTCGTACGTATTTATGAGGAAGGTACGTACGATCAGAGTTACGACACCTAACATCTGTCACGCGCATTCGCAGTACATACAAAAAGTCAAATTTATGCAAGCAGCTAGCGTAAATACGCTTTGGTAATGAACTCAGGATGTGGCCCAATGTTACTAAGTTTATACATTTTCTTCACAGAACATTAATGTATATGTTATTATTTTACGTGACTTAATATATTTTTTTTCTATGTACATTGGTGGGCATTTCACTTGTTTTATCTGTTTTCGAAGCAAGAAAATGTTTAAAACCTAGACAGGAGGTTCTCATACCTGATACAACACAACTAACTTAAAACATTATTTATTTTCTAACTTTACAACTGAGGCAATGGTTGGTCTACTTTCTTTGTCATATATAAAGTAGGAGCTAATTACCCACTAATGGTGATTAGCAAAAACCACCATGAAGACATCTATTTTTTAAACTAAGATATCAAATATTTATGTGTAAGTGACTAAATGAGTCTAACCACATACTCAGCCTCCCCTCTCTTTAGAACATCTGTAACCTTTGGAATTAATACTTGCTAATGTTTATATACATGATGTCTATGTAAGATTTTAATAACTGGGCTTGCTTTACTTAGTTAAAATAGAACCAGTAAAAGGAAGGGAGATGAGGGGATTAATTGATCAAATCCAGATATCCGCAGACCCTTGTGTACTTCTTCCTCTTTCTACACTTAATCCTCCATTCCTCTGTCTTTACAAATAGAGATTAAAGACATAATCTTGTGACAGATCTTTGATTATTTTAGCTGTGAATGTGGATGTTTGAGTAAATTGGCATGTGACAGGCACTGGAATGAACTCTTATCTGTGCATTGCACCTTTCTTGGGATGATAATAATGATTCTCTGCTTCATAAACCACAAAACTTACCATTTAACTAAAATACTGTAATCATTTCCACCCTGTCTAGAGGATTGTGTGTTCTTTTGCCTTTTTTTTTGGTTCCACGATGATTTTATAATACTCAGTGGGAGTCTAACCTTCTCTGAATCAGTATTTTAAGAGATTGGAGACAGTTACTTTAGTACTTATACACCCACCTATGCATTACTTCAATACGAACTTGTGTCAAGATGTTTGAATCTAAAAATAGATGTATACAATATTCACTAGACAAAGTGGTTCTTCCCTGTTGTTAATGTTCCTATGTTAATGTCCCTAAAATGTATTGAATGGGTACATCCTAGCCATAATACATCAGAGAAATCACCACACTTTTTTAATGAAAAGCCTTAGGGAAAAAACTGCACATAGATATAAATATATAATCAGCCAATATTTGGCTTAATAGCATAATAACTGTTTAGTGTGTAGCCATCTTACCTGATGACTAGAAAAGAAACTATTAGGGTGAGATATGGTAAGACAACTTTGTAGCATGTAGTAGGGAATGCAGAGAAAACAGGTAGACAGGGAGGGGAAAATTTATAGCGGAACTAGGGAGACCAACCACATCCTAGTGGGAATCTCTTGTTTCAGTACTTAATGTCATGCATCATTGTGCTGCCATTTAAAAGATTATTGAGCTATTCAAAAGAGGTCTTGCAAATGTCAGTTGGAGAGAAAATGGAACAGAGGTCAAGACACAGGAGACTTATAGAAGCATCTTTATTTGATTATGATAAATATGTCAGTGGACTACACAGGTCAGGGTCCTAAATCTTATATGAAATCAAAAGAGCATTGATGCAATTCCACAGCAATTGTTATATTTAAATATTGGATTTCATTTAAAGTTTATGCATTTTTGTATTCCAAAGATTTATGAGAGGGCAGGAAAATTGTTGTAATATGTATTTTTTGAAGTACAGATAAATCAAGATAAATGAATCCAAAATCATAACCTTGGTCGTATCCAGAACTAAGAATGACAGTATTTATGCAAGTTCGCACATAGGTCAGATTGTGCGAGCACACTGCGCATGCATACACCAGATGACACACAACGGAACTCTGTTAAGGTGGGGTTATGGACACGGAAGTCACCCAAGTCCCTATTTGAGAGGGGAATGCAGTAGCCTCTAGCATGCGGACATTAACAACTCTGTGTGGGCAAAATGCACTTTCGTCTGGATCAGGTCCCATGTTATCACAAATAGATGAAAAATCATAAGCAAATCATAGCAACAAAATGTAAAATTTAGGATGCAGCTAAATAGTGCTGCTAGTATTATCATCATCTTCACAGGCCCAGCTCATATCTTTACACCTGACCTCCATATATGTGCATTTCCATTATCATTTACACACTGACTGTTCACAGATTGCTGCTTCCTAGTCTGATTCTTACAGTCACATAAAATCTAAATATGCAACAGCAGCAGCAGCAGACAACTGAGGATCATTTTTATTTTCAGCTGCAAGTCAGTCCCAAGTAATGGTGGCTTGCCATTTCCCAATGATTTTAATGAAATGCTATTAAATGGTTTTTTTTTTAATGTTATTCAGGGTGCAGTTCTTAGCATTACAGAAATCTGTAGACAAAATGCCAGATTGAGACAAATGCTGATATTGTAGTGTATCTCTGCACACTGCACATACCCAGAACAGAAATGTCAACTGTGGCTATTCAGACACAAACACAACTCATTGTTGCAGCTGCCTCAAATTGAAAGGGTGCTACAGGTGGGTGAATGGGTGGACTAACATAGTCCAGTTACTGTAATTCCCACAGATGTGCCCAGTACCAAATGTTCAAGAAAAGGTTATAAGCAAACATTTATGGCAGCTATAAGGTGTTTTTTATCCTAGGAAAGTGCTATATAAGACCATCGTCAATTCACATTGTAAATTCATAGAGAATACTTGCATGCAGAACATTTGCCTGGGGAAGGAAATATAACGACGTTGTGTTTGACTGTCATATGCCTGTACACAAAAAGCCTACATTTGTGTACAGGGATTCCTTCTGGATCAGGACCACAATCTTTGACAATTCATTTAGAAAAATGTTGAAAATGATAGAGGAGCATAATTATTACCACATACACATATTCTCACACTGCGCATGGGACTGCGACAAAAATGAAACACATCATCTACTGGGGAGCGCTATACAACTCCAGACTGAGGATATGCAGGAGAAAACTGTCCCTGTAAACAACACCCAACAGGGAAAAGTAGCTGGTGTGGTCAGGCCCCATGGATGCAAATCACACTAACATGGACATGAGATTAGAGTGGGCATGGCTGCTCCCAACTAGCAGCATTGGCAACACACAGTACATGTTTATAGGGAGATATGTTGTAGGAGATGTGACAGACTTGCAGTACATCACAGGACAGTGGGTGTGGCTGTAAAAGTAGATAAGGAGGGTTGCCTTTTGGTCTCGCTAACTCTCTCTCCGCACAAGATCCTTATGAACGAGTGACTTCTCCTCCTTACTGAAAATTGCCAGCTGGTTGCATCTGCTGAGTTGTCTGCTGGCGCACGTTCTGGAAGCAGGCCTCTGAAGACTGGCAACTCCTTCTACCCTGGGCTGACACAGATATAAAGGTCTAGAACAAAAACTAATCAGTATGCGTGTATCCTAACCGGGGAAACAAGGCAAGGATGTCCGAGCCCTTCCCTGGAGAGAGAGTAACTCACTAACTCTCCGGTGGGAAGGTCTCGCGTATGCTCTAGCCTACGGAACGGGGCTGAGCATGCACCCAACAGACCTTACTGGGTGTGTCAGTGCACCTTACCCACCAAGGCCCAAATAGCACACTCACACACAGTCGTACTCATCGGATCCTGCGAGAACCCTTCAGGATGATCCAGCCAACCACTTACACCCGGAACGACACACCACCTGCCAACGCTTCACTCACCTACCCCTCACTGACGCCAATCCCAGGCAGGATCCCCACCCTTCTCGTCCAACCACAGCTTCTATGATATATTACCTGATATACTCTGAGCGCTTCCATTCTTATTTCATATTTGTATTTTAGGGTTTGGTCAACCCTGGTTTAAGTGGCTGGAGTCTTGTCAGATTTTTTCCTATCCACCTCACCAATCCCAAAGTGCAGTTTCATTTCTCGTTAATATGATAACGCTAGTACAAGAAAGTGTTTAATACAAACAACTAAAGACAGTGTACTCACTAACAGATCCTGAGTTTAAGGCCCAACACAACCTAAAGAAATTAAGAAAAAATAAACACACTTACTACAATTCAACTCAACTTCAATTCAACCTAAAGCATGCTGGCTAAGATAATAAGGTAGAGGAGGAAGAGGAAAATGACCCAAAAGTTGCAGTAGTAATTCCCAAAGTAATGCCGGTTCAAATGTAGATTTGTTTCGCCGGGTACTGCACTTTCAAAGATGGCGGCTGGTTACTGAAGAATATTTGCTTGCAATGTAACAACAAAATTAACACTTTCCAGTGTATGTCTCAAGTCAGATAACAGCCAGCCCTGAGGTCCGAGACCTTTCTCATAGGGCCCCGGCTCACATGGAAACCACCAATCGCAGCCTCCCTATTATTCCCAAGAGCGCAGGGTGGTGACAAGCTAAATGGCTTAATTATTCAAAGTGCCTTAATTATTCAACTTAGCCTTAATTATTCTAAGTGCCAAGCAAAATGATAGGGAAGATAATAAGGCAGTATACCCTCTTAAGCCAATATAAAGTGTCACATAGGCCACCTTTTATCCTGAGTAATGACTATATGGCAGTATGTACCAGGGTCTTTCTCTTTTTGAGCAGGCAATATTTATCAGGGTCTCTGTGTATGAAACTACACTCTGGTGGTCCAGATGTAAGCAACCTTATCTGCTTGCAGGGCTTCCCTAGCTTCCACTACCCTGTCTCTGTGCCTCACCATGGCTCCAGCCCGTGCAATCTGTGGGGGCAGAGCTTGTGATGCGGCGAGCCTGCATTGCTTCACCACACTGTAACGTACTGTGGTCGAGACCTGTGATGCAGCAAGCTGAATTGGCCCGCCACGCTACCAATCCCCTGCTGCAGTCTCTCCATCTGGGAGACCACAACACCGCCAGTCTCCCCAGCAGCCCAAGAGGCCACACCTTCACTCGGAACACTCAGTGCCCCCACATTTACCCCCCCATTTTCCTTTGTGCTCCCCACAAAGGTGTCTTGTAGCCATACAAAATTGGGGTCCTGATACTTTGGACCCGGTACAGCATGGTTGGACGGCTAGGACCTCCTGGGGTGAGGAGCGGGGGAATCTCAGGAAGATTCCATCTGCTCCACTGGAGAAGCTGATACAGGGGAGTGGTCAATGAATGAGCATATCATTCCTCCGTGACCGCTAGTGCCACCCACCTCTACCAGGGACGCAGGCTGAACTTCTTCCTCAGTAAATGCACAGGGCCGCAACATGTTATGATGTAAAGTTCTAGTCCCGCTGCTCCCATTCTTGGGGGTCACGTAAACTAAAATCAAGGGGGACACTCTTCTCAGCACCACATATGATGTCACCTCCCAATGTTTGCTCAGCTTGTTCTTTGGCCTTTTGACCCAGACTAGGACCTGCTGTCTTTCCACCAATGGTTCCACCGGGACGGGTCTCAAAATTTTCTTTGGCTGAGTCTCGATCTGCCTCTCTGCAACCCGCAACACAGTTTGAAGTCTCCTTTCGTTGCTCCTGCATCCACCCTTCAGTAGTCCAGGTCTCCTCCTTTTCAGGCAGGAACAGTACCAAGTCCCTGACCTCTCTTCAGGGTCTTTCGAACATTAGGAAGTATGGTGAAAATCCTGCGGTGTGGTGTACCCTGTTGTTATACACCTACACCAGCTCAGCCACAAAATCAGGCCTACACCTCTGCAGTATCTGTTCCTCCGTCAACTGAGCCAGTTGTTTCTGCTCTTCCTTTCTCTTCAGAGACTCCGCATGGATAAGATCAGGGATTTCTTCACCCTCCTTGTCCAGTTCGCTTCTTCACCTTTGTAGGCATTCCATGAAAAAATCCGTCAGTGGTTTGGCCAGCTAAGCAAAATTTCTATCAAATCCCCTATAGTAGCTGACAAGTCCGAGGGATCTCCGCATCACAGTGACATCTTCAGGTGTCTTCCACTCCTGCACCGTGGCCACCTTATCTGGAGCTGGCCGCACCCCATCCTTGGAGACAATGGACCAGATTCACAACTACATGGTTTGGTAAAGTACGTTCCAATTTCTAAGTGCTGCGCTAATGCGCATGCATAGTAAATATTGTATGCTATCTACGTAGCATTTCATTACGTAGATTGCGTACATGCGGTCAGACCGAATTTACACAATCTACGTAAGAAAAAGATACGTGGATTACGTTAAAAAATTACTACACATGCGCAGTAGTAAAAATCGCTAAACACCGGACGTATGTTATACTCTGAATACGGGCCCAATTCACATCAACCGTGGCGATCGAGGGTTACACTGCAGTGTGACTTCTCGACCAGTTTGAACACCATCTTATTGGATGGCCACAACTTGGGCCACGGTGGTTCCCGCCGGAATACATTGCATGTGTTCTCCAAAATTTCAGAACCTGACTGACCTTTCCATGACTCCCAGGGTCCGGGCAGCCACGACTCCACAATCAGCCTCCCACGTTCTAATTGGAGGACGATTTCTTGCCTCGGGTGAACCTCCAGGGACTGCTGGTGATTTGTCTGTATGTATCCCAACGGCCTGGTGTCTTCTTCTGGTGGTCAGTTTCCCTGGTGCTTTGTAATTTGAAGGAGGGCTTGCAACGCTGGCTGCTGCATTCCCAACATCTTCCAATACCCCTCAGCCTTCTCTTGAAGAAGAGCTTGATTTAAGTTCCACAAGACATTAATTCCCAGAACAACAGGTCCATGCTGCAGCTCCGTGCTTCCCAAAATGATCATGCCCTTTCTTCTCAGGGACTGGCCACACAACACCACATCCATCCACACCACCCCTACCACCGAGATGGGTCCACGTCGATCTCAAGTGGGCATAAATTTCTTGAAAACACCTCTCTGACATGGTGGACACCTGTGACCCAGTGTCCACTGTTGATCAAGGCCTGTGAGTTTAGCCACTGCAATGAGAAACTTCCCAATGAATCCACTTGAATTGATATCTCCCCCCCTCCCCTACGGGCGATCCTGTAACCACGAGGGACTCTAGTTCAATGAACCATCCTTCTCTGCCCGGTCCTCTGGACAGTTCCATACCAGGTGTCCCAGCCTCCGACATGCTCAACAGCGAGGACCGTCTACATTTCTTTGTTGTTGACTACTCATCCCTCACCATCCCCGGTTCCATGCTTTGGAAGGAGCAGCTCCTTCTTGATTCCGGACACTCTTCAACTGTTGCACTTCCTGCCAGAGCTGTGGCATGTCCTCCTGCATGGTCTTCAGAACATCCCGGAGATACCTTATGCAACTCTCCAGAGGGTGAACATCCCTGAGCTGGCTGCTGGTATCGCCTGCTGAAGGGTTACTGCATATGGTCCATAGTTGTTGTCCCAATCCCTCAGGACCTCCCATAAAGGTACGCTAAGCAGGCCCATGGTTAGCTGAACCCGAAGCGTGCAGTCAGGGCTTCCCAACGCATTCTGATCTTGCGTCATTACTTCTAGCATGAGCTCCTGTAAGGCGTTCGTGAAGTGGGGAATGGTCTCGCCTTCCCGCTTCACCCTTCCAAAGAACCTCTGCTTCAGAGCCCCCAGTGACAAAATGTCCCCATGGACATCCTGCAGAAGTTTGATGATCGCATCCAAGGTTCGCCTTTTGTCCATGCACAAGGTGACTGTCTTACTTCTCCCTCCAAGGACTGCAACGCGAGCTCCGTCTGAAGGGGTTCACTCACCTGATATAGGCAAATAGTCGCACGGAGTCTCTTCTCCCAGTCTGCCAGAAGCATGTTTGTACCATCAAACTTTGGTAGGTGGGCCAATATTGCACCCAAGGGTATCATTGGTGCGGGTGCCCTCCTTGACCCCCGGCGCCTGCAACTTCTCCCCCTGCGCTTGCTCTGTCGACATTCTGCCAGCTATGCTAAATGTGAAAGTAGCTAATGAGGGTTGCCGTGTGGACTCCGGGTCGGCTCTCTCCGCACCAGATCCGGATGAACAAGTGACGTCTCCTCCTTACTGAAAATTGGCGGCTGGTTGTGCCTACTGAGTTGGCTGCTGGTGCACTTTCCGGAACCAGGCCTCCGATGATTGCAAACTTGAAGACTACCTGGGACCAACGGCAGATCTACCGGTTTAGAACATAAACTGATCTATATGCGTGTACCCTAACTGGGGAAACAAGGCAAGGATGTCCAAGCCCTTCCCTGGAGAGAGAATAACTCACTAACTCTCCGAAAGGGAAGGTCTTGAGTATGCTCTAGCCTACAGAATGGGGGATGAGCATGCATCCAACAGACCTTACTGGGTTTGTGCACCTTACCCACCAAAGGTGGGAGCCCAAATAAACACTCACACATGGTCGTACTCACCGGATGCTGTGAGAACCCTTCAGGATGATCACGCCAGTCACTTACAACCGGAAGGACACATCACCTGCCAACCCTTCACACACCTACCCCGCACTGACGCCAATTCCAGGCAGTATCTCCAACCTCCGTGTCCAACCACAGCTTCTACGACAACAATAGTACAATAAAGTGTTTAATACAACAACTAAACACAGCGTACAATGGATCCCAGGCTTAAGGCCCAACACCACCTAAAGAAATTAAGAAAAGATAAACACCCTTACAACAATTCAACTCCTAAAGCATGCTGGGGAAGATAATAAGGCCGAGAAGGAGGAAAATTTCCGTGAAGTTGCAGTGGTAATTCCCCAAGCGCTGCCGGTTCAAATGCAGATTTATTTAGCTGGGTACTGCACTTTAAAAGATGGCGGCTGGTTACTGAAGAATATTTGCTTGGTCTCCTGGGTCTCCCCCAGGAAAATTAGCATGGCTTATAGCCATATTACAGCTATTCAAATTGCAACTTCAACCTGGGTATATCCTGAGTTGTAGCCTTTCACACTGGGCCAGAGTCTGCAGAGGCAGACAGTACTCTCCATCCTATTTACATATTTTTAATGGAACCAGGGTTGAGTTCCGCCTTTCGCACCACAGCACGGGTTAGACCATCCCGGGAATAACACATTTATTGATCAGGGTTGCAGACCCAGGGCAACAGACCCAGGTTGACCCTTTCACACTGACACCTGACCAGGGTTATTCCCAGGTCCATAGCTTGGTGTGAAAGGGGTATTAGTAAGATATAATATATTTACACACACTATTATTTCAAGAAAATGTATTAAGGCTATGGTCTGGAACAAATATTATGTCTGGATTATTTAATAATCACTAGTTTAAAAGTTAATACTTGTTTTGTTTGGGTTTTCAATTAATAATGATTGCTATATAGTTCAATGATATCTAACCATAGGGCATAGTCTTTATACAGTTATGGACTTTGGGGTAGATCCAGAACAACGTTTGCCGTACGTTTATTCGCGTAGCGTATTTTCGCGTGCGTACCTTCTATACACTCCCCTAGGCACACCCCTTGAATTTACGTATTTTGTCAAGATACGCTTTCCAAACCCTACCTTAACTTTTGGCAACGCAACCGCAGTGATCCGCACACGTACGTATGGGTAACACGAATTTACGCAGATAAGCACGCCCATACTGCCAATAAAGACCAGAACACGTGGTGTCCCGCCTATGCCAGCAAAAAATCTATTCGGGCACTGAGGGAGTCTGAGCCTCTAGCCGCGGCTACAGAGCGAGCTGGGTGGTCCCCGCTTTCCACTTTAGGACGTGTCCTCTGGTTGCTGCACGGGGAGACACGTTAACATCTCCCATTTGGCTGTGACGGAACTCCGAGCCTCTATACATCTCTCCCCGGCGCATGCGCAAAACGACAGAAATGTCATTCTTACGCATATGGCCGCCATGCCTACGGCGGTAGCCGTAGGTCTGGATCAGCCCCATTATGCATAATTCCTGAGACTTTTAATTGCACTGAATGACTGAATTTGATCCATTGAGCAAATTGGGGTAGATCCAGAACTACGTTTGCCGTACGTTTATTCGCGTAGCGTATTTTCGTGTACGTTTATTCTATACACTCCCCTAGTAACACCCCTTGAACGTACGTATTTTGTCAAAATACGCTTTCCAAACCCTAACTTAACTTTTCCCAATGTAACCGCAGTGATCCGCACACGTACGTATGGTTAACACGTATTTACGCAGCTAAGCACGCCCATACTGTACACTTTAAATACAAACCCCCACCTACTTAAAGTATTTCAGACGTATTTTGGACTCACGTAAATTTGGCACGCCCACACGTAAGTATTTACGTGACACATTCGAGAATGGCCCATACGTTCACAATTACGCTATGTTAATGTGCGTATTTTCTATGGTGCACATGCGCAGTACTTACCAAAAGGCGATTTTACGTATCCGCCACGCGTAAATTCGCTCACAAGCGTTGTTCTGGATCTGGGACTTTATTTTTTAAAGAACTAAAGAGTCCGATACTGGATAATTCCGATTACATATATGGTCATAGCCATCCAGCTTTCTGAGGATATTAAAGATTCCTTTGGTGAAATCATCACACTCAGTAACACTAACACCTTCTTTAAAATGACCAATCATGTTTAGTGAACTTTGCAACGAACCAATGTATTTACAGATCTATCGTTTTTATGTTCATACCTATCACTATGTTAAAAAACTATTTAATTCTGCACTCTGGGGTTGGAGCTAGAGAGTGATCAGGATTGATGCTACATAAGGGCTGGTTTGTTTGCTGTTTATTTTTTTTGTAAATATTTTAAATCTTTAACCTTTTGTTTGTACAAATAGTTATTAATCTTTATTAGTCTGCTCTGTACATCCAAATGTCCATAATGTGGGCAAGGGGAGACATTTAAATGAGCAGTGTGATCAGGGTTAGGCACTTCCGTATATATGTGTGTGCGTTCTGTCCGCAAAATTATATGCATGGGGAAGTTAACATAGTGCTATGGAAGCGTACGTTAGCTAAAATCCGCATGTGAGAGGGGAGGGCAACTCCGTTCATATAGATTGTACGCAGAAATCTGGATGAGGCCCAGTGTGAGAAAATCTATAACAGCCTTCTATCAGTGTAATGGAATGTACGATATAATATATGAATGTTTACCTTATAACTAAATAATGGCAATAGATTGGTGTATCAATGCGGTTCTAAATAATCAATATGATATACTATTTTCTATCTGGTTATAGTATTTATGCTTGATTTTGTAACATTTGGAACACTCATGTCTCTTTTAGATTTGTTGTAGCTACAAATTATTATTTTTTTTTAAAAAGAAGTTTATTGACAGTGTGAATTAATAAATAAAAATCTTTTTGATATTGTTGCTATTGTGTAGCGTGCTCTGTATGTCGTTGTGCTAAGATATAAACAATTGATTGGATGTTTGTGCACCTTGAACTGACGGTCTTTTTTCTCTTCTTTGAATATTAAGAGACATTTACGAGACCAAAGGATTTGGCTTTTCTGATTGCATTTTACAAAAGTTCTTCAACACTTGACTTTTTTTAGACTGTGATTATCAATAGAGGTGCTAAGGGTACCGATTCCCTCTTAGACAATTTATATTACAAGTGTTCTTTCTCTTTGCAATACATATCCAGACTCCCATACTGCCATACTCTGGGATCTGTCTTCACAACTGTTATGATATATAAATATATAAAACAATATATTAACAGACTCACCTTCCTTGTGTTATTATAACTAAAACCTAGACATAACACTAATACATTGGGAACACTAGTGTATTGCTTGCAATGCACCTACGAGTATTAGAATTGTTTGCAAAATGATTTTTCACACAATCACAGCACTGATGTTTATTACATCCCTGACCATTTTATCTGCAAGTAGCCCAAATCTCATAAAGTATAAAACAAGATTCAGATATTTCCTTACCTGTATACATATAATACGCTGCTTGTGGTGTATATGTACTGTAGACTATATTGTCTTAGGAAAAAAATTCATTGCCTTCTAAATATTTAATCATAAGTGCTGAATGTATCTACTATCCTGCTCAAATTGACCCCATATCATGTGTGTTGTGTATCCTCTCTGGTGCTATACAAAGAATTTATAATTATTCAATAGCTTCCTTCAACAAATGGTTTTTTTCTGTTATCATTATCCTGTTAATAGCTTTTTAGCAAAATAAAGCAGACCGTTGAATTACTACGATATTATTGAACCTAAAAAGCTTTATGCTAAACCTTAAATCAATAGCAAGACACTCTATTGTATTGTAAAATTGTTTATTAATGTATTAATTAATAACCACATTATGGACCCTACTGGCTCCTCTTTGTCTCGCCCTGGTGTCTAAGAGTGATGTTATATGACGTGATAATAGCACCCCCTTATTTCAGGAACAACAAACTCACTAATAAGACATGAAGAATCAATGATGTCCTTGTCTGTCCACAAGTGATAATCATAACAAATGGCTCTGCTGAGATTACAGCTGGCTATGTCTGTTGTTCTACAAATTGATTGACTTGCCACTCTGGGACAGGACTTAATAGAAAAATCCTGTATTGACCCACAGTCAATAAAGAAAATCAAGTCGATTTGGAAAGAGACATCATTGTCGTGGGGCAAGAGGGGCAGAAGGCTGAAAAGCAATGACATAAAGGTTACTTGACACAAGCTTTCTCAAACACAAGTTATGGATGTCTGTTTGTGGTTATAATGGGAACATGTATTTTATTTTACACCTGTGCAGCCCTGGCCAACCAGTGGCTTTCCATTGTAATACAACATGGAGAGCAACTTGTTTGCTGGGCCTGCAGTACAGGGCAGGGCAAATACTAAACTCCTAAAACAACTATAATTTACAAATGGCATTCCAAAATCAGTTCCATAGACTTAATAATAATAATAATAATAATAATAATACATACAATAGCATTATAAAGACTTGTTATAAAAAGAACATGGGTCTGAATTATATTTGATGAACTTATTGTAAATGAAAAAATGAAAAAATGAAATACTTGCTATTCAGTAATGTGCCCCCCCCCCGCCGAGAGAGGACAGCGCTAAGCCAACAGCAGTTGGCAAAGTATTTGTTAATAGTGTTCAGCGTCATAGCTGTCAGCCACTTAGAGCTGTTTCTCCTGGTTTGTCCTCCAAAAGAGCAGTGTGGGTGGCTGCCATAGGCCCCCCTTTCCTACGGATTTGTTGCAGGTATACTCACAGTAGTGACTGTTGCGACTGTATTGCTGTAAACTATGCATACTTACATCTGTGTCCCCATCTAGATTCAGTGCAGTTATGTGTGCGCGCCCTTACTGTACATTGATCACGTGCATCACCCTTTCCTGTTTACTAAAACGCCCTTCAGAAAACAATCGGTCTTTTAGAGACTTGCGTTTGGATTGGGATTGCACAAAATTGTGTGTGTGTGTTATTGAGCATGTACAGTGCAAAACCACACTGAGATATACTATGACCTGATTGTATATACAGATCTACATTAGGTCCATGGTTTCTCTCTTAACTTATGACTGAATGCTTTTGTCTTCCATTAAATATGAAAAATGCAAAAATTGGAAAACGCCCTAACTATTGTTCAATCAGCTGGCGCATTGCCCAGACTCATCTATATACTGAAGCTAGCTACTCTGCACTCTCATCAATAAATACACTGTTGGCTTAGCCCAGCTCACTGATGTGTACCATCTTTTTCTTTTTATTATTATAATTTACTTTTAAGCACACACATATGCTTACTCGCTATAAATATATTGCTTTAACTTCATAACAGTGAGTGTGCAATGGCAAATATATATGGGATTAATATATAGGATAAATAACACTCGTATACTGTGTATAATGATTATAAATAAGCAATTAAATAAATAATTAATTTGAGAATGGTCACTGGACCTGATTGTGAATTGTGTGTATTTGAATTATTTTGCAGGAAAATGCAAGTGAACCTCCACAGATATATATTTGTGGAGGGGTTTTCAAGTGAGCCTGGGAGTACTGTAAATGGCATTCTGCTTACAATGTGCCTTGATTGTGTACTGTTTTGTGAAAACCTGTAAAATGTGATGACAAAATACCAAAAACGTTGAGCACAAGCTACTTCACTTTTTAACTTTCTACTGTCAAATGGACTTCACTTTTATACTGTTTTTGAGCATGTGCGTTTGTGCTTGGGGATATCAAGGATGAGTTATTTTACCGAGTAGTTGTATTTGTGATCCTGGATCCACGCTGTATTCAGCCTTCCATGAGGGTGGAGGAAGGTCACTCCACTTGCATGCACGAACTTACTCTGAACCACCCTCACTTAAATTATGGGCAGCTCAGAAGTCTAGACATGTCCTTACTGTACAATTTGAATGTAAGCCCTGCCACTAGTATATGCAAACGAGAGCAAACACTTCAAGTACAGAAGTTTGGATCCAGATTCATACTGGAAGTGTAGTAAAACAGCCATCCGGTCCCTGATGTTTTATTACCTGTCCATACTAAATAGTTTTACACAAACTAGTCTTATCGGCAAGAGTAAATGTTTTTAGTGCTATGACTGTAATAATCACCTAAATGGACCAGTCACTGCTACAGGTATATCAACTGCTGCTGCAAACATTGACATTAATATGATAGGGTTACAAACAGGAGATATGGAACCGGATGCAGGCTTGCGTCTGGCAACACGCAAAATATGTAAGCGGGGTGTTTTGAGTGGAGGGTGCATGCATAATGAGCACTGTCAATTTCACTAAATAACTTTGGGGTAGATCCAGAACTACGTTTGCCGTACGTTTATTCGCGGAGCGTATTTTCGTGTGCGTAAATTCGTTACACTCCCCTCGGCACACCCCTTGCACGGACGTATTTTGTCAAGATACGCTGCCCAAACCCTACCTTAACTTTTTCACACGTAACAGAGTACGTCCGCTAACGGACGTATAGACTACGTGAACGTACACAGCTTAGGACGCCCATACTGTACACTTTAAATACCACCCCCCGCCTCCTTCACGTATTGCAGACGTATTTCGGACTAACGTAAATTTGGCACGCCCACACGTAAGTATTTATGTGAGAAATACGTGAATCACCCATACGTTCAAAATTACGCTACATGATTGTGCGTATTTTCTATGGTGCGCATGCGCAGTGCGGTCAAATCTGCGAATTTACGTCTCCGCCACGCGTAAAATTGTGGGGAAGCGTAGTTCTGGATCAGGCCCTTTGACACTAAAGACATACCAGGAATGTGCTCCAAGTACTTGTTGCAGGTATGAAAAACTGAAAAGTCATACAGATTGCTGTGGGTTTCCACTGACAACGGCACTTTTTATACCCCATTTCCAAAGACGGACCTACAAAGAAATTTCCTTCCCCGCAACCAGCCCTAAGACTCCATTCCAAGCTGCCTAACCTTAAGTTTCCCCTTCTAGGCTCCCTACCCTCCCTACAGCCTAACCCTAAGTCTCCTTTTCTAGGATCCATCCCCTCCCCATAGCCTAATCTTAAGACTACTCTACTAAACTACATCCCCTCCCCTGCACTAACCTGTCTGGTCGTTGGAGTGTTCAGAAGCATCGAATCTGGTGGTGGGTCTGTGGCATGATATTCATAATGGGACCATATTCTAAAATACACACAGCTGACAATTAGCTGTTGGCAATGTGTTTGTCTAAAATGAATGTTCGCAGCGGCGCATGCAACCCTTCACATTGAAATAAAAACCCTGCTCCAGCACTAGACAGCTGTAACTGGTAACATTGCAGGGTTTTGTTCTAACACAACACCAGCCTTTTCAGTTTGGGTCTATGAAGGGTTCCAGTGTTATAGATAAAAATAGGAATCCTGAGGAGGAAAATATGACAAAAGTGACACTGGTCTATGAGTGTTAGAAATAACAACCTTGGTCCAGATTCACTCATAAGAACTTTAGCAGAGTTCTGTACACTAAGGAAGTCTGCTGGAAACGGTACCCATCCCCCATGCATAGGAGATATGCATAGAGGGTGGGCAGAGGGTAAATTGGACAGTAATGGCTTGGCTAAGCCCTTACATACAATTCAGTATTCTGCACAGAAGGGTTTCTGTGCAGAATATTTAAGGTTGGATCCAGGTTCTCTGCACTAAAGCTGATGTCACTGCCAGTGGAGAGGAAGATGCATACATGTATGAAGGGGTGTGAAGGACCAATGGGTGAAGCAAGACATGTTTCCTCCTGATGGCAAGTCACTGAGTCTACCATTTCTAGACAGCATAACCGAAGAGCATGCAATCGCTCCCCATTCAGATTAGACCATAGCTCAAGCTGCGACTTGCATACTAAGGCAAATAGTCAGCATACATTAAGGGGTGTGCCCACTTAAGAGTGTCATAGGGCTACCTTAACTAACCGTGCATAGTTTTCTTCTTAAGAAGGATACTACGCACGAACAATGCCCCTCCCCCACTCTCCCTCCCTAATCTAAATCCCTCCCCCTCCCACTTCTATCTAAATACTCCCCGAGTCGGCATTATACCGCCTCTTTCTAACCAAACTACCTAACTGGTATGTAGATTGCGTAAATGACCTGTCACGCATGCTAATCTATGTGCCTAAGAAGCCGATCTTTTTAGGTGTGAATACGGCCCTTATTGTTTAAGGATATGATATTTCATGATGCACTTACCCACACTTTGGACACTATGGGCCTGATCCAGACCTACGCTCGCATGCGAGCTAACGCTGATCGTAAGCGTAAAAATCTATCCATGCCTGTGACGTCATGACGTCACATGCATGGAGCTCGGCAAGCAGACCGCAGGAGTCCGGCAGCTGTTCAATCTCTGACAGTCTGCCGGCTCCAGATGCACTGATTGATAATCAGACTGTCAGAGATTGAACAGCTGCCGGACTCCTGCGGCGCCACTTCATAAATTTGGCGCCTGGAGCTTGCGCTCCGGTTGCTCCGCCCTCCCTATGCCTCTGGGTGGGCAGAGGGTAAATTGGACAGTAATGACTTGGCTAAGCCCTTACATACAATTCAGTATTCTGCAAAGAAGGGTTTCCGTGCAGAATATTTAAGGTTGGGTCCAGGTTCTCTGCACTAAAGCTGATGTCACTGCCAGTGGAGAGGAAGATGCATATATGTATGAAGTGGTGTGAAATAAGTGTGAAGGACCAATGGGTGAAGCAAGACATGCTTCCTCCTGATGACAAGTCACTGAGTGTACCATTTCTAGTCAGCATAACCGAAGAGCATGCAATCGCTCCCCATTCAGATTAGACCATAGCTCAAGCTTCGACTTGCATACTGAGGCAAATAGTCAGCATACATTAAGGGGTATGCCCACTTAAGAGTGTCATAGGGCTACATTAACTAACCGTGCATAGTTTTCTTCTTAAGAAGGATACTACGCACGAACAATGCCCCTCCCCCACTCTCCCTCCCTAATTTAAATCCCTCCCCCTCCCACTTCTATCTAAATACTCCCCGAGTCGGCATTATACCGCCTCTTTCTAACCAAACTACCTAACTGGTACATAGATTGCGTAAATGACCTGTCACGCATGCTAATCTATGTGCCTAAGAAGCCGATCTTTTTAGGTGTGAATACGGCCCTTATTGTTTAAGGATATGATATTTCATGATGCACTTACCCACACTTTGGACACTATGGGCCTGATCCAGACCTACGCTCGCATGCGAGCTAACGCTGATCGTAAGCGTAAAAATGGCAGTAAAAACGCACTGCGCATGCGCATAGTGACAACTTCCGGCGGTAGACCTTTTCATAGCGGGGATTCTGGCGTCCGTATTGTTTGCGTTTTTTCCGACGACGGGGCGTGTTTATAGTATGAAGTTAGTACGGACGCTGGAGTTAAGGAATGTAGGCGGGGGGAGTCATTTAAATTGTACAGCTAAGCGTTGTTTATACGCAATGAACGTACGGACGGCCGCGGGAACGAACACAAAAGTTAGGGTAGGGTTTGCCAAGCGTATGGATGCTAAACTAGGTACGAGCAAGGGGAGTGCCTATTGCTGTGCATCGGTGGTACGCTCGCCGATAATACGCTACGCACAACAGCATAGGTCTGGATCAGACCCTATGGGCATATTCTGATGGTACACACTGGTAAGATGTCAGTTTAAACAAATAATCATCAAAAAAAGCTGAATTTTGAATGCAGAATGCACTCTGCTTAGCTGTAAACCTTTACACTTAGATTGGGGTATGTAATTGACTGCAGACAACCATGGGCGATATACTTTTCAAATGTGATCTTAAATACTTTAGATTAATAGCAGTGTTGTTACTATCCTCTTCAGTAAGGCACAAAAGTATATTCATTTTAAACATTGTACGGACCTTACTGTAACAAGCATTGGTCACAAAATATGTCATTTCTTACAGCAGATTAAAGAAATTAAATGGAATTCATTACTTTGTTGTGTCCTTTTTGTCCTAGGAATGTTATCTGTAAATCTCTATTATTTAGGTGTACAGGTATTGACTTATAGATTTTAAATTTTGTTGTGCTGCCTTGGCAAGACGGAATGTAGAGTCATTATTTTATTGTGTTTCCATTTGTTGAGATATTGTACACAAGGGTAATCCTTACATTGCATTTCCCCCTTACACTGGTCCATGGTTAAAACTGCAATGACCTTGTATTCTCAAAGTCATTAATCTAAATGCAGAAGGCCAAGTGAAGTCCCCAGCCAGCATCTTTCCTAAATCCTAGTATATTAAACCACTATTACATTTCATGGTACACTGCCATCCATCTAAATGTCTGGGATTTCGGAATCCGCCCTCTGCCCATCACTTGCTAGAGACATGCCCAGTGGGTAT
>WWET01002084.1:185791-198462 GCA_011038615.1 Limnodynastes dumerilii
CTGAGAGCAGTGGGAGACCCAGCATATTGATTGATTTACGAAATAGCTGGAGACTACACTGCGCTTGTTCAGAATAATTCAATGATGTTAGATTAACAACATTGATCACACTCATTATATGGCTTTAGCATAAAACCAAGAAGCAGAGAAGATAACTGTTTACAACAATGTAAATGTAGAGTAGGAAATCATATTCATTTGTTGTAAAGAGTGAATACATTACAAGTCAAATAATGGTTAAAACATGGCCTTTTTCTATCTGTTAATGATGTTTACATTTGTTATGCATGATATGTGAATGCTACAACTGTACATTTTTATTAACCACATTAGACCAGATCTAATATTTGCTGAACTCGCATACATTCTCCTCTCTGGCCTCCCTCTGGTCCGTCTCGCACCCCTACAATCTATACTAAACGCTGCAGCCAGACTCATCTTCCTCTCCCATCGCACTGCCTCTACCTCCCCTCTCTGTCAATCTCTACACTGACTTCCTGTCCCTTTCAGAATTCTCTTCAAGCTCCTCACCACAACTTACAAGACTCTCTCCTCCTCTACCGCTCCCTATCTCTCCTCCCTTATCTTCATCCACACTCCCTCCCGTCCACTCCACTCTGCTGGTGACCGTCGCCTCAACTCCAACCTTATAACTACTTCTCACTCCCACATCCAAGACTTCTTCCGGGCCTCCCCTCTCCATTGGAACAACCTACCACTTCCTATCAGGCAATCCGGCACCCTGCAATTCTTTAAACACTCCCTTAATACGGACTTCTTCATACTAGCCTACCCTTCCTCCACCTAAGCTTACCACCCCTCCCCATCTTCATCACTGTGTCTCCTGTTTGTTCACCGTCTCTCACTTAGCATGTTAGCTCTTATAAGCAGGGTCCTCTTCCCTCCTGTCATCTTTCCTCTACCCTGTTCTCATCACTTACACCTTTTTATCTCTACTTTCTATCTCTCTCCTTACTCATCTTGTTCCTACACACATATCCAGCATCTTTTTTTTCCTTACATGTTGTTTTGCTATTTTTGTACTGTATTACATTTTAGCTTTGTACATGTATTGTATTCCTTATTCATGTTTTTATACTCCCTGTTAATTATTGTATTGTATATGTAACTATTGGATTTGCTATTGCCTCTGAATGGCGCCGCGGATACCATGTGGCGCCTTATAAATACACGTTAATAATAATAATAATAATAATAATAATACGTTTCATTCACATTGCTTGTTTTATACATTGTACATCCCCAGAGGTGCATACAGTTCCGCACATACAGTTCCACGCTAACTGACTGGTTGCATTCGGACTCATTGACTGGTTGCATTCGGACTCATTGACACTTGAGTAGGGGAAAAAACCATCGGGCACCATGGGCAGTTTTAGTGGTGACCTAATGATGTCACTGTGCTCTCCCTGCCATGCTGGAATCCCTCTGTTTATAATACCAGGGGGCCTCTAGCATAGGCGTATCTATAATGGGTGCAAGGTGTGCAGTGCACACGGGCCTCTCAGAACTGGGGGCCTTGTGGCACTCATCCTGCACCCAGGGTTGGCAGGGGAAGGGGGGCCAGTCGGCATCTATTTCTTCACTCTAAGAGATTCCGGAGGGAAGAAACAGATGCCAAATGAGCCCCCCTTCCCCTGCAGTGAGACTGTCCCTATTCACAGGCTGGGAAAAGGGTGGGGCTTACATCACAGTTAGGCTCCACCCCTTTTGAGGTCCGCAAATCGGGACAGTCCTGTCTCAGGGTGGCAGGGGGGGGGGGCTATACAAATCGTGCACAAGGGCCCCCTCACTTCTTAAAACGCCCCTGGCCTCTAGTGAGTATGTACCATAATTAGAGAACAGAGTGAATACTAGTGGCGGGAACAGTCTCCACAGAGTGGCATTGTCAGGCATAACCTCCCTCGTTGGGTGCAGGGTGGGTGTCTGCCTTGGTCCCTCCTTACCTCTGAGCCCCATAGCAGCTGAAGTAATGGGAGTGATTACAGTGCACACGTACAAGCGTCTGGATAGCACAGCCCAGCACTAACAGATCTCTTTGAATCTTTTCCTTGGGGGATCTGATCTCTCAGGAATCCAATGACTGTATCCAGCCTGTTGTTAACCTATGTTTGGACATACTTTAATTACTGTATTAGCAATATTATTGGGACTAATTTGGTAGTACATTGCAAAATAAACTAATTTGAACCATATTCTGGACATATTTTAATTCAAGCTAAGTTTTTCTAATGAAAATTAGTGCACCAAATCAAGCATCTATCACACCTAAGCATTTTGGTTTTCAGGTAATTATTGTTTGATCTTTTTGAAGGGCTACACAAAGAACAGCATTTTCACGTTTGTTTAATTATTATTATTTGCACATGAATATCAGTTCCAAATCCACAGTTATTTGTGAAAATTGTAACAACTCTAGACAAGTTAATGAGTGTTTGAGAAGTGGATATTTACAAGCTAATACATACAGCACCACTTTAATTAGACTAGCATCATCTCAGGATTCAAATTGTGATAAAGCTTCAAAAGGCTTATACTGAAATCACAAATGATACATTAGACTTACAGATGGCAAGTTTTGTGCTTGGACAAGTAAATTACAAACATTGGGCTGGATCCAGACTTAAGTAAATGCTTGAAATTAGTTACTCCTGGGCTAAACCATGTTGATTTTAGGGGAGTCAAGTTAATTGTATTCTTTGCATGCAGGGATATATCTTTGAATTGCTTACTGCACACAGACACTGACCAGCGTTACTATCACACTGTTATTTACACTTGGGATAGGAAACATCAATAGCGTTTTTACATCTCCGGCTAGTGTAAATATCCTAGCGTACCTAGCTCTGGATCTGGGCCAATGACACTAAAGTATGTGCTTGCAGAGAGAGGCATAATGGGTTTTTTCATCAAAATTTTTTTTCAAGAATATATGCAAACAATGGGTACAAAAAAAGATGAAGGGGTATGTTACTATTAGTATTCTTATGGTTTCAATCAACAACCAATAGATAGTTGACAAACATAATGATAAGTGGATCATAGGTACCACTTGGATGGTAAGGCCTAGAAGGTGAGAAAGGGATATTCTATAGTACAAAACCCCTGTTTATTTGTATGTATTCCTGTTGTGTTTACCTTTATTACACTGATAAATATATGTTCCATACTTTAGTTAATGCCTGTTCTTATGTTATCTTAATGTAAACTTTGAAATGAAAAATAACCTGTTAAACTTTAGAAATCCCCGCACTTTATAAATAAATGTGCCTGGGTGGCTTCTAAAGACCATATTGAAGCACTGCTATTTGTGTCTGATGTTATAAACAGTAGATGGGCAGAGTGTTCCCTTAGTTTCCCTCTGATGTTGCAGATTTCCTGGACATCGCCCAATGAAGTTGCTATGTGATTCTGACTCAGGTGGAGTCATTGCATTGATGATATCTCTGTGAAGACGACTATTCTCATGCAAGCACCTATTCCCTAAACCCACTTGGGAAAGGAGATGTTATATAAGAAAGAATTTCCTGAGGACCGGTGATACAAAGCTCCAAGAGGGGATCGTTGTAGGTCCTTGAATAAGCCAACTGATGCTCTGCTTAATCCTTCTGAGGTTGCTGCATGGAGGGCTCTCAAGAGCATTTGCCAAAACTTATTAAGTAACCATAATACAGAAATCTTACAAGACCATGGGGCATAGCAGCTGTCAGAAATAGTGGGGCCTGGGACACATCCTCAATGACATCACATAGGGACCAGCATTAACCTTGGGCCACTATGCAGGGAAGTTGTTCCCTGCGAAATTGAACCGCAGCGCAAAAGTGAGTATTGCGGCCCTCATCAGGTCTGGGAATGGGACAATAGTCATGGCTGCCCCCCCCCCCCGATGGCGGCACTGCCCCGCGGGTGTAACATGTCTCTGAAAGTCCACTTCTTGAACTCCCTCATGGACTTTCCAGCCAATCTTGGGGCAGTCAGCAATAACCAGCTCAACCAGGACATTTCCATTGCAGAATGGACTGGATGGGTCATGTGGCTCTTATCTGCCATCACTTTCTAAGTATGCTGGCTGACTACTGTTGGACACTTAAAAAGGATGCAAAGGGATGCTCCTGAGAAAATCCTATGCATCAACAGTTTAGGTCTGTTAATCGTTTACCATGGCTGAATACGTAATAAACGTAATGTTATAAACTTGAATTAGCTCTCTCTGTAAATTGTAATGAAGATACCTTAGAAAACCATAAGCCATTTATATTGTATTTTCTTGAATAGTATGGATATTACATAAATGAATAATGGTAAAAAATACATTAGCTTTTAGAAAAGATTTCCAAGGTTCACATTTGCTGCACTTAAGAACTTGCGTTAAATAAATATAATTTATAATAAGAATCTGTCTTTTGGAGACTTTTTATACTTAAAATAAATCTTAATGAACTGTTTTTGTTTCTTAAACATCTGTGCCCGAGCGTACGTTCGCATTCGCCCGTCGTGCGAATTTTCGTAGCGCTGGATCAGGCCCATTGTATCTAAAGCTACTACGATAAGGTGCAAATTTTCAAATGTTTTCTTTAAATCGGAAATTGTGACTTTTTAGTATTAAGATTTGACTTATGTTACCTATTAATAATTAATTATGTGTACAACACTGTATTATTATTTGACAGTTAATGTGGACAATGAGGGTACAATATATATTTCTGGTGCTACAAGTACTTACTTGTACTTGTACATGTAGATGGTAATAAAAAAAAGAAGTATTTGCATTACAAAAGTTCTACATCATTTTGCTGCAGTTTTATTCTGATTTCCTTTGTCTCAGTCTGAGAGTAACATAAAATCAGAATCAGTACAAAAAAAGTTAAAACCTGAGGCTATTACATACAGTAGAAACTCCTGAAGTGCTGAATATCAGGATGATGCTACACAGACCAAACACACCACAGACAGCTCAAGTACGCTGCCCAATTACCCTGCTGATGTAGTAGAGGTAAATGTAATTATAAGACTCCTAATTCATAGATTCAAATGGAGCCAATCTAAATTGAATATTATGGATATAAATTAATAGTGATATTTGGTAATATAAAGCCCATTTGAAACTATCATCGAGGACTTTTTGTAAAGATCACACTAATAAAAATTATTTATGGACTGTTAGGTGTCCCTGAGGACCGAGGTTGAGAAACACTGTCATAGGAGATATTATGAATGTGGCCCATATTCAGAGTAGATTACGTCAAAAAATTACTACGCATGCGCAGTAGTAAAAATTGTTAAACACCAGACGTATATGTTATACGTCCGGTGTTTAGCGATTTTTACTACTGCACATGCGTAGTAATTTTTTTACTTAATCTAATCGGTCTGAAAGACCGCACTTACGCAATCTACGTAAGAAAAAGATACATAGATTACCTTAAAAAATAAAGAACCTAACCTAACCTAACCTAAAAAATGACTACGCGTGTGCAGTAATAAAAATCGCTAAACACCGGACGTATATGTTATACCTCCAGTACTCTGAATACGGGCCAGTGTGTTTCTATGAAAATCTATGTAAGTGGTATCAACGACACAGCAACTTTGTCATCAGGGGCTGGGAGCAAGTCTCACCTTAAACTGTAACTTAAAGAAAAGTTAGGGAAGGTCACCTCTCAACTCTAATTCTGTTTGCACTGTTTACATTTGCCTACACCAGCAGCTCAACATGACTTTGACAAGGTGCAGATTTACATCTGTTTTCATTGCCAAGTTCTGTATAAAATTCCAGTTGTTAAATAAAAGAATGAATAAAATAGTGTTGCACAATGACACATGAAATTTGATACAAATAAACGTGACACGTGTTTTTTTCCTGACAACACGAAGGTCGATAATATTATTATATCAACCTTAGTTTTTCAAAAACTTATAAGTCCTATACTAACACTCTGGTTTCAGATTCACTCTCTGCACAAAGGAGAGCAGGGCACGTCCAGCAGGGTCGGATTACCCGCAAGGCAACCTAGGCACTTACCTAGTGCCTGGTGAGCCACAGGGGCAAATGGCTGCCCAGGATCCATCACTCTTGCGGCCTTATCAGACAAGACCTGTCATTTCCGACATGCATTCCCCCTTGGGTGGCCCCAAACTGGCATCTTGCCTAGGGCCCCATGAGTTTTAAATCTGGCTCTGACGTCTAGTAATGGGAATCAGAAATTCCATAAATTGCCCTAACTTCAGCCTAACCCTAACCCCTAAACCCTGACCCTAATCCTAACTCTAACATGGGCAAAACCATGTTGATTTCAGGGGGATTCGAATTAATTTCATTCTATGTATGCAGGGAGCATACTTTGCTTGTGCGTCACAGCAGAGTGTAGCATTGTCACTATCAGGGGGGCTTCCTTTGGTACAGTGGTGGTGAGCAGGCATTCATCGGACAGGTAAGCATATGATGCGTGACCGCATCCTGTTCTTTTTATATGGATAAGCGTATAGATAAATGTGTTCTGAACAGCGCTAAATGTCACATGTATGCATGATTAGCGCCCTAATCAGAGGCAACTGGCATTACTTGGTAGCAAGTCTCTCCCTGGAGACCAGTTTTCTCATTTTAGTTATTGTTTATTAAGAACACTTGCTTCTTTATCTAATGTACCCTGAGTCTAGGAGAACAACATGTACCCAACTACAAATGAGTTCTAAAAGATACCTTAATATAATTCATGTAACTGTCTTTTCTAATTGAAGTAATATTGGGGACCGAGTTTAAAGAGTGTTACGTTTTTTACTGTAAAAGCTTTTATATTAAGAGCAAAGTAGATAAAATCCTAACTGCATACTTATAAAATGAAATAATTCTTCTATGTTCAATGAATAGTCCCAGGATTTTCAATTATAAGGTTTTCATGTCCTTTGTGGCAACACATATGGTCTTTGGAGAACGGCTGTATTCCAGTCCTAATGGATCATGCATTAGCTAATCTAGCAACTCAATTAGCCCTGAATATGCTGTGATGGTTGCAGCTGACCTCCTTCCCCCATTTACCTGCTTCTCTGACATCATGGAGACATTCATTACAGAGATCCGGACAGCACACAGACACTATCATTTGTTCTATACTTCATAATGGTACTTATGCGGATGTTGGTGAATTATCTATGCTGATATCATGCAGATGAAATACACACAAGACAAGAAGGTTTATAGTGCTAAAAGTTTATGTTGAGCATCCGAACTTCAACTTACCCAAGAATAGAATTTATGCCATGCAGAAACAGCTCTATTCTATTATACTGTTTTATCCGTCATTACTGAAAGTACACAGAACCCAATATATATCTCTCTCAAAAAAGGATACATAAGGATGATTTGGGATTATGTTAGAAAACATTTAAATTAATTTAACATTTTAGTAAATGCATTATACTTTTAGTAAGATATTTAGTAAAATGTATTATACAAACTAGCAAGTTATTTTAGTTGGGCTGAATAAGCATACTTTACATACTAAATGATATAAGCAAAAGGATTATGATATTATATATATAAATTATAGTCAGAAACACTAGGCTACTCAGACCTTAGGCAACTTCATTGCACGCATTGGTAAGCTGGGTCATGGGAGGACATAGTATTCATAACATCTTTTCTATCTCCCTAATGGAACATTGCAAGTACATGCAAGTCTACAGCTCCATGTCTTGCTAGAACTAGATATGTGTGTAATGCTATAAGCATAAAACAATAAACATCACTGTTTTGGTGATCTTCCTAATGGATTGCCTTGGGCCTGTTGACTTCAAAACCACTAGCTCAGCCATTTAGCCTCCGTAACACAGTTAGTAAAGGGACATATGGTCAATTAAGATAATCCATTTCTCTGTGGTATATGAGAACAGTGATTTCTCACGAGATTGCATTGCCAGCTCATTCATTTTGTTTTATAAACTCATATTTTGTTATTGTGCACAGTGTGGTGTAAAATGATAAAAAAAAAAATAAGAAAAAATCACACTTGTTTTTAATTCAGTAACACATACAAGTCAGATGATAGCTCAGGATTTAATTAACTCAAACCCCATGTTGTGTAATATTGAGAATAATGAACACAATACTACAGGAATGAGAAAATCTGAACACTGATTTAAAAAAAACTGCATTCAAATTAACTGTATTCCAATATGGGTTAGCTTATTGCTCAGATATGCTAGTAGAATTAACATTATATCTCTAGGAAAGTTGTTCTCTACTCTTTTCACAACTGTGGGCTGGATCCAGACTTAAGAAGGAGCTTGAAGATAATAGAGGAAACTTACTCCTGGGCTAAACCATGTCAATTTCAGGGGAGTCATATTTCATCTGTTGCATACGGTATTAGAGTTGAGAAGTGATGTTTCCCAGCCCAATTCTAAATAACAGGGTAATAGTAAAACTGTTCAGTATGTGTGTGCAGTAAGAAATTCAAAGATATATCCCTGGAAGCAAAGAAATACAATTAACTTGACTCCCCCTGCAATCAACATCGTTTTGCCCAGAAGTAACTTTCCTCTCGTATCTTCAAGCTCCTTCTTAAGTCTGGATTCAACCCTGTTTCACAACTTTACCTGGAACCAAATTGTGAACTTGGTGAAACTCATTTTTTCATGTTTATTCATATTCTGCAGACAGATAAAACCTACCATGCAGATATTGCATTTGTGTATTTCAAACAATTTTGCCATCTGTTTAGATGGGTGAACCTGATAAACGGGATGATTTCCCACAAGAAAAAGGCCATAGTATCTGTGCCTCTCACATCTCCTGCTGGGACAGACAATCTGGGCAAAAGAGGGAGGTGCTGACAAGAATGAAATTAGGACCTTGCAGCGGATTGACTGCATGGGCCCCCTGTCAGTCTCTGTATTGATTGGCTGGGGCTCATGTTAATTTCGATAGGAGACCCATGTGGCTATCCTATTGGCTGCAAAAAGAAAAAGGGCTCTGGATAGTAGTAGTAGTAGTAGTAGTACTAGTAGTAGTATTATTACTGGCTACTAAGGCAGTATTATAGTAATGCAAGCTCGGCAGCTTGGGTCTGATATATTATATGCCATAATTTAAAGTGTTTTTTAGCTACTTTATAACTATCAGGAAAAAAATACTGGCCATAAACTTCAGGGATTTTGAACTGATCACCTGATAATTGGATGATCGCCTCAATAATCTCTCTAGTGTATGGCAATACCTCTTGCCTATAATGGTAAGTGGTGGTGCTTTTAGTAGTCTCTGTGCTTTTCTACAGTTACAAAACATATATCCAATAATAAAACCAACTTGATATCAAACAATATAATTCAATTATATTACAAGATTTATTATAGTGATATGATAATTTTTAATTATATTGTTCTATCATTTATAATTGTTTTATTTGTTTAAATTACTATTTGACAAAACACAATAATATGCTGTAATATAAACTATATGCTGCGTCAGTCCTCTTTTAACTCATATATATTTCATATGCCCACACATACATTTTTAATACATCTGTAAATTTAAAATGTTATGATTTGGCAAACACATGGAATATATACTTACTTAAGTTTGGTGTTTTGTAGTTAAGAAAAACATACAAGCTTCTATGTCTTAAAACATAGCTTGACAAATAAATATCTGTCGATCTAGCTTGATATTTTGGATATTCCACATCATGTAACTCACCAGTTCCCTTACATTGTATTAACATTTTGTTTAGTGACTAGTGCAATTTGACAAGTGATCCCAGAAACATAAGTAGACATTACAAAGAACTAGTACTTTAGGCTTAATGGCCTATTGATTAAGCACTACAATTCATGTATACTGCCACTCCCTTAGCACGCATAGGACTTCCATCACCAGGACCCACCAGGAACTGTAACCTGCCTCTCTCACAACAGGTACAGTACAGTAGTTCAGCAGACACATTGCCTGGTTCAGCACTGCAGTGTGTTATTAGCTACAGTGGACCAGGCCATGTGTTTTTTTTTCCATAGCTGCACTGATAGCTGGTATGCAATGCACCCATCAAAGCCAAGTACACACTATACAATAATTAGGCAAACTAGCCACTAGTCGACTAATCGACCCAGTAATTGTATAGTGTGGATGCTGGTCCGATTTGCTAGAACGCAAGGGTGTTATTAGTAGCAATGTGTTTTAAGGGATGCAGTCACAGCTGAGAAAATGCTGTATCTGAAATAAGTAGAGGCGAAAGCTAATTTTCGAAACTAGCACTAATTAGAATATTTTATTAATGAATGGGTAAGTATGCCGATCATTCATTTGGAAACAGCCGCTGCAAACCCAATGCACCCCCGCAGACCTGCCGGACGGGTGAGTATTACAGGGGAGTCTTTGGGGAGTTTTAGGCTTAGGAGTCTGTGGAGAGTATGTATATGACATCATATTTTCTATAAAATGGTGCCCTCTAGTGATAGAGCTGTCATTAGTAGCGGCGCCGCAGAAGTGGAAGAAGGATGTCGTGGCAATTGCTAGAAGAGGCCGAAGACCAGCTGCAAGCGCCAGACCATCCTCTTCTAGCAAGCTGACAAGCATCTCCATTCAACATTACATGAAGAACTTCAAAGACAGTAGAAACATTAGACAGTGAAGCAAATGATCCCAAAACAGATGACTGCTAAACGATGAGTCGATACTTTTCTTTATTATTTTATTACACATTTTAAAAGCACAATAAACTTTTTTTACATTTTTTAAATGGTGGCCACCATTATAGTCTACATAAACAGTAAGGCACTCTTTTTTTTTTTACTTTTTTTTCATGTTTAACAATGTATTGTTAGGTAATGTAATGTTGTACTGTTTATTGGGGGAAATGTTTTAATTTATTAGGGACACATTACATTGTAGCATTTTATCACTTGTCAGGCTGACGATTACACTACTATAAGGATTAGTATGGTCACAAACACATGACCATGCTGTGTCTTATAGTAGTACATGCATCGGCAGGATAAGTGATAGAATAATGCATGCTGATTTTGAAATGGACAATGTCCATTTTAAAATCAATCAACATCGATGGTGATTATGAATCAAAATCACAGCGATGTCTAGCGATTCATAATCGCTGCTCTAAATCGACCTTTGTAAATGAGGCCCTTAGAGTTAGAGGGCTAGATTTTCTAAGCTGCAGGAATGAAAAAGTGGAGATGCTGCATATAGCAACCAATCGTTGCTTAATTGTTTAAACAGAAATGTGAGGCTATACTGTCTAATTTTGAGCTTAATTTATTAAAGAAAGAATCTGTATAGCGTCTGTGACACAAAAATTATATTGTTTCAAGAAGTGCTGTAAATGTATGACCCAGGAATAAATAGAACAGAAAAAAAAATAGAATAAACTAATGTGTATGTGAAAAGGAACAGTTCATATAGTACCAAATGATTGTGTGCTCTTAATTATATTTGATCACACCTGGTCAAAACCATGCTAAATTGCATGGGAGTTAAATTTCATGTTTTGCAAACAGTAATAGTATTAAGATGAGGGAGCTGATCCAGAGTTTCTGTCTTTTTTTCAGACGGAAGTGCAGCAAAAATGAGCACTGCGCACGCCCAGATCGGGAGCGCGGACAGAAAGATAGGCGCAAGTGTACCCATCCGTCTATGTTCGCATCCGACGTGCCTGTACCTGTGGAAAGGATATTTAAATGAGAAAAGGGTTTTTCTCATTTAAATACTCCGCGCAGTGCAGTCCGATAGCTGCCTAACAAGCCCTACGCTTACACCATCCCTGGGATGGTGTAACTGTAAGGAGCAGCTTACCGGAGCTGCAAAAAAAATGTTAAATAGTTAAAAAAAAAACAAAAAAAAACACACAGTTCCAAAAAAAACCCAACAAAACCTAACTAACTCCTTACCCCAAGACCTTCCCCACCCCCCCTCGCCGCAATGACAAAAAAATCCTGGCCCGACAGGGCATGCTGATGCTTGTAGAACTACAAGCACCAGCATTCCCATGGATGCCAGGGCATGCTGGCTCTTGAAGAACCACAAGTGCCAGCAGGCCATGCCAGCCACGGCCCGCTGCACCATTTACATGTCCCCTTAAAAAAAATCATTATAGTGCTGTCCCCAAAAAGTATGAAACTATGGCCAAAGTACATATAAAAATTTATAAAAACATACTTACCTGCTCTGGTGGGGTTCCGGTCTTGCAAGCTTTTAACTCCTTCTGCTACGACGCAAACTATGTCCTGCAAGTAGGACATCCCGGCGTTAATGACAGGTTCAATGTCCTTGGGTCATATTTATACCCTTTGGACAGTGTCAGAATTCTCTTTTTTTTTTTTGCCAAGGACACCCCTCGGATTAAAAGCTTGCACCCCCATCAGAGCAGGTAAGTATGTTTTTTATTCGTTTTTATATGTACTTTGGCCATATTTTCCTACTTTTTTGGGACAGCACCATAATGTTGTTTTTTTAAAGGAAACATGTAAATGGCGCAGCGGGCCGTGGCTAGCAGGGCCTGCTTGCGCTTGTGGTTCTCCAAGTGCCAGCAGGCCCTGGCATCCGTGGCCATGCTGGTGCTTGTAGTACTACAAGCATCAGCATGCCCTGTCAGCCCGATTTTATTTATTTATTTTACTGTGCGGCAGAGGTGGTTACGGGC
>WWET01002084.1:226491-239721 GCA_011038615.1 Limnodynastes dumerilii
CTTTCCCTTTGATAATGAAGAAAAAGATGATGACAGAAGGTGTCACTATATATGTTGAGAGCTGGCAGTATAACAGGATATTGCTCTATATCCATCCATCTGTCGCTCAATATTCTTATACATGGTAATATGATTTAAGAGCAAATCGGAGAACAGATTTAGTCCCCAGAGGATTACACAGAAATATCCAAAGAGTTTTCGTCAGTGGAAAAATATATTATTCCAGCTGATATATGGCACTGTTGTCAGGTGAATTGAAGTAACAACTTATGAGAATTTTACAAGGGCAGGTTGCAGATGTAGCTGAAATTCTGCTGCCAAGACTGATGTAGGAGACATCACAAATACCAAGTAGTCATAAACTATATTCCTGGACATAAGCTGAGCTGCACAGCATGCTTTATACATGAAAGACAATGATAATCATCATCATCATAATAATAATAATAATAATAATAATAATACATTATTTAATTATAACAACAACAACAATAATAATAATAATAGTAGTGAATATATTTATTTATGTTTCGTTTAGACATATTATTATATAAAATAAGTCCATTAATCATTTTGGTTTACATACAACATATTTTAGCTATAACCTAGATAGAAGCCTGTTATTGGCAGGGGTGCTGGACATTACTGACACATTATAAACATTAATGCGAACACTTTATGCAAAAAGCTGAAGGAGAGTCATATACGAGATTAGGAATTGCACATATACCCACAGAAGTCTAGCTTGTCTATATCGCAGGTGGCGTGGCCAATATCACTATCAACAGAATGCTATTTTTGCTACCTAAAGAGTTAATACCATTCTACCTAACAACCAGGAGCATCCAGGGAGGGCAGAGTTATTCCACTTATAACAACTCCTGGATATAATCCTGACCCGGTGTAATACTTCTATATTGGTGTGCTACCATGAATCTGCTTAATGTTGGAAATGAAAAATGTGGAAAAGTAATTATTGCAATCTGAACGGCAACTTTGCAAGGCGTAATCACCATTCCTGGATCCATATTATCTACAAACCATCAGTTTCAAAGAAGTCCCACACTGATCATCAAATATTGCCCTTTGTGTGTCAGCCTGGACTTACTGGACTGAGTTTCACAGTTCTTTGTGCTCATCGGGGTTTTGTGAGTACACAACTTAAAATTTTATATTACTATTATCCTAAACTTAAATTGCTATCTATTGTAGGACAATATCTACATTCTTTATAATTTACTTTACCACAGAGGATCATCAGGAATACTGGATCATTTTTGCCGCCTGATTTGGATATTACCCAATTCATTTCCACAATAGTCGCCTTTTCCTTGCTTCACGGTTATGTCTCAACCACAGGACTTATACCGTCATTTTTGAGTTACTGTATTATCAAACAGTTGGGCCATACTGCATTGTTTTTATTGCTGGAGTAGTGATTATCATACAGTGATTGTTTCATATCATAGCCTACCGATTTGATTGTAATTCTTACAACCTAGGTAACCCGTTGACCTCTGGGGTGGTAATCTCTACCCTTATATTTGTATTTGTACCCCCTCAGGGTTATGATTTATCAGACCAGTATTGCACTACTTCCACATTACTGAAAGATTCCTGTTGAAAGACTCAATCTAAATACTTAACAAATTGCTGGTTAATTCTATATTTTATAATCTTGCAATTTTACCATACATTGATTGTAACAATAAGATAGCGATAGAATTAGGTAGATAGAGATATTGGACCATATTCACAAATTACTTTTCACAAGAGGACAGGATAAATGATTTAGATAGAACATTGGGTAATCCATTAGAACCCAGAAATCTTATTTCCTCCCACTACAATATACTCAGAGCAGCAATGAATTCCCAACAGTCCTATAATAACTTCTCAGATCTTAACCTACAAAAACACCTTAAACTATTTACTTACCGGTCACTTCAGCACTGATATGAATGAGCCATAGAGCTCTCTTGCATTACTTAACTGGGCTGCTCTATTAGATCATTAGAAGCGACGTTGTAGCCACCTAAGTGCTGAAGACCATAGCTAGCTAATTTGATATCAGTACAATTGAGCCATAGTGCTCTGTTAGATTATTGAATTTAATTACTCTAACTAACTAATAAAAGTAGTGCTTCATCCGCCTGATTGCCAGGCATAACGCTGACAATAATGGCATTATTGCAAGTGAGCCACAGTGCCCATATGTCGGTAAAGACATAAGACTGCCTTAATAAAATGAATAAATCCTACGGGTCTGTATTGATATGGGTTATACCTATAATTAAAATATTGAGAGGCTGATTTTGATAAATATTTTGTTGACATATAGGGCCTGATTCAGAGATCGGATATTAACGATAGTTCCGTGCGTATATTTAGGATCGGATTGATTTTGCATCAACTGCGCATGCGTAGTAATAGTGCAACGCCATGTATGTTAAAGGTAAGGTCGGAAATGCCTTAAGGTCGGATTTGTGAATCGGACGGGGAAGATACCGACCCTAAGTGCGGCGGAAATATACGCAACTAAGGATTTGCATAGAAATGGGTGGGGGGAGGCATTGAGATGAGGGAAAGTGGGCGTGCTTACAGAGTTAGGGCCCTAAATATACGCAACTAATACACATAAGGTCGGAAATGAGTGCAGCCACATAGGGCAAGTCAATGCAGGTGTAAGTTTAGGTCCGTCTGGGGTTTGCGAGGGGAGTTTTTTCAGGTGGGTGTAACCTGCTCCGACCTGCCACTTAGTTGCGTATATTTGAGGCCCGATCGCCGACAGATCTCTGAATCAGGCCCAAGATGTTTATCTATTGATATACAATTTATTGCATACATCATACATAGTGCTAAGAATCACTTTGTTTTTAATTAATAACCAATGGAAACACTGATGGAAAATTCTCTTATTTTATATTTTGCTGTGGAAATCATAATATTTTTATTAAAATAAATAAAGTTTGATTTTAAAACAATAAACAATTTGGTATAACTGAGACCCAGTGTTCCCTGAAGGGTTTTTGTTAGTGTATCTGGTTAACGGTGTCCGTATTTATATTCCTCTGTGCACCTCTCCTGATATGGGGAAGTGGTTTGGCACATAAATTCGGTAGTGCCAGCTCACTCAACTCCTAAACTTTACAAAAAGACTTACCAAATATGTTGTTTTTTCATAACAAACTATACTTTGTCTTTGTATGGAGTGGCTTGAGGCTTTGTTGCACAAAGAACAATGCACAGAAATGTCTTGGAAGTTAGGGGAAGCGTATATTGATACGTTACCAATCTCTATTATGGCCAATATTCACAAATGTTTTCATAGGGTTGGCTGGTATGAAACAAGAATTCTTCAATCAGATCCACCTATCTGGTTAGATGCTGTTTAATGTAAATCCTTGGATTTTCAAAATGTAGACAGTCAGGGTGCCCAGGATGGAGATATTCTTGAGACAAAATAAACACAGAACTAATAGGGAATCATTTTATAGTTCTTTATTGTAACTCGGTTTGTTGTATTTGAAGATTGTTAAATACTGAAATGTTATATTGTATTGTGTTACTTATACAATGTACTCTCTTCTGAACTCTAATACAAATAAATAAATATATTACAATTTACATTGTAATGAAAATAAATGCATTTTCATTCAGTTATTAAAACATCAAAGCTCCTGCTCACTATACATCAAAGCAGTATAAGACATACTTTCAGCAGTGGGCTACATGTATAATGGTCATACATTAAAAACATTATCCTTGTTCTCAGAAGGAACTTAGAGAGCCATATATGGGAAATTACAACATTTAGCTCCCTAGTTTTTGAGTGTAGTCCGGTCTGGAAGGGGTGTGGTTTGTTGATATGATGAGACTATTTTAGACACGTCGGTTTGCGACTGCTGCAAATTCTGAAGTTCATCCAGCGACATGTCAAGATGAGAATCCTGCTTATTTGAAAGGTAAGATTTTCCCATAACCCCAACCCTTTTACTTATCCTCCCCCTATCCCTCACCTTCTATTACCCTAACCTTAACCCTCCATGTCCTGCAGCCTAACCCTAACCCAACATATCCCCCAATGCCATGCTTCAATGTCCCATAGATAGCCCTAATGGTGGCCAGTGTCCATCCCTGCAGGCTGCTGTAGCCCTTCACGGTTCTCTTCCTGGTGTCGGGGAGAATACATTTCGCTATTGTGAATGGGTACTTTGTATTTTCTATGCACTCCCCTCGCTCGTACGTACTTTGGCCATTTTATGATGCCCAAACCCTACCTTAACTTCTCAAAGCGTAACTACTGACGTATGTTAAGGCTACATGTACGTAAGTGCCTAAGCACATCCATACCGTAAGATTTAAATGCCTCAACCAGCCTCCAAAGCGTAATTACGGGTGTCGTATGGATATCACGCCCCTTCATTTGTAGTTACACTGTTGATACGTGGCTACTACGTACATTCAGGGTTACGTGGCATAATATCTGCTGTGCGCATGCGCAGTAAATACTAATGGGCGATTTTTTTGTCAGCGGCTAGCATAAAACCGCTTGTGTATATGGTTTAGAATCTGGCCCTATAGCCTTAAAAATAAACCAAATAAGTGCTTGATGTTGCTTATGGAATGGAAAAACGAGACGCCCCAGAAAAACACTATGATTCAGCTACAGAATCAGACACACCAGTTAACATAAACAGCTCCATGCACTTACAGGTAACTAAAGCCATAGCACCCTAAACTTTACGAAAGGTAATGAGCATTTAACTCTTTTCTAATAAAATAAAAACAAAATCTTTTACAGCAATTACAAAGAAAGGAAATTGTCTGACTGTAATTAGCTTTATGATAAAATATGTGCAAAAACATTTTTGATAGCCTGTCACAGTTTATAATTACAGAAGAAGGGTTTTGCATTGCCTGTTCTTTTAATGATAAATAAGGTCAGCAGAGACAAAATAGAGCTAAACTGTCACTTTCTCTCAAGTTATTGTTTGCCATTTACTTGCTGATTTATTCTTGGGCACTTGTTAAATTCAGTAACAATTCATCACACACTGGACACATGCCAATTAAACAAGGCTATTTGGAATGTGGTCTGCATAATAAAATGGACATGCCCGCTACAACTTATCGCTTTAGATGGCATACAGCAATAAAAGGAATTGTTTTACGTTTAGTGTCTGCTTTTAATGTTCATGTTATTTTTATGTATCATTGCACTGTTCTATTTGGATTTAGTCTTGAGCATAATGTAATGTAAATAATCATTTACTAATGCATTATGATTATACACAACACTATTGCTAAATATTATCTGTGTTAAGTAGCACGCTAGAGTTTGTGAGGTGATCAGAGGCGTATCTTCCCCTTGGCCAGGATGGCACCCGTCTGGTCTGGAGTCAGACTGTGGCTGGATGCTTTTAAAATGAGGGCTGGCTGGTTGCTAGGATACCCGCGGTCACAGACTTCTCATTTCCCTTGCAAGTCTCGGCCACCGCAAGACTTCATGTCCCTTGCAAGTCTCAGCCACCCCGGGACTTCAAATCTAGCCACAGTCCCTAAATTGCCCTAAAAAATTGTGGCACATCGCCGTAGTTTGCCGGTGATTTTTTCCCCGGATTTTTTCCCACTGAGGCATAACTAGGCTTAATGGAGCCCAGGGCAAGTGAAAAAAATACACCCCACTCCTTATTATACTGTTTAAAAAAAATAATACAAATTTTATGTAACCTCCTCCTTTGAACGGAGGTTAAACACTGGCATTGAAATCGGCTCTAGCTGAAACTACATGTCCCAGAATCTCTGGTGGCAGAAAAGAGGAAGTGAACTTGGGCAGGCGCTGGACAAAAAGAGGGAGAAGACAGTTGCAGCCGGTGGTGAGAAAAAAATCAATGAAAAAAAATGTCAGTGAGAGAGAAATATGGCTGTCTGATGAGGTTGTAATTGTAAAAGAAGGGAGAAGGGATTCTACCAGAGAGCAGTTCCTTGTGCCAAAAATATGAGAAAGAGCAACCTGTGATCTCTGAGGAAAGTGAAGCAGTTCATGAAGGGAGCTCCCTTATCATCTCACCTGAGAGCCATTTTGGAAACAGGGAACAGAAGAGAAATACTGATGAGTACATATATTTATGGTACTAGTTATGAAATTGGACTGAGTTACATAATATTAGTTAGGGTTATGAATAGCAGCACCCTTTTGCAGGACTATGTCAATGAGACAAGGGTGAAGATAGGGACAGTTATATAGGAGAGAGACTGATCCATAATAGCAAGAAGTGGAGCAAAGTGTTGTTTTATCTACATCATATTTGGACAAAAGCTGTTTATATATATTGTATTTGCTTTACTATAACTGTATTTATATATTAGTCATATATATGTCAAATGTTTACATTTTTAAGTTAATTAAATAATATTAATTAAACAGATACCATTTTAATATAAAAGAGGTACCTCTTAGGCATAAATAACTACAAACACTGGAAGATATTTGTATGATAACATAGGCTCTAGATAGGATTGTTTATGTAACTATATAATATGATCCATTTAAAATATAAAATATATCCTCAGATACAAAATACCAGAAAATCCCTTTTATAAATTTAGGCCTCACCAATAAATGTGCCAGTGAGATAAAAATCAGTTTTGTGTAATAATACTTATTTGTGGGTGTCTGTGGTCCACAGAAGGGGGGAGGAGGGTTCCTTGGTCTCCCTCTGGTGTTGCTACAAACAGAACACTACCCATTGAAGACCCTTTGTAAACAAGACCAAGGTGGAGGCACTGCGTAACCTGAAGTATAAGGTATTGAATTAATTTGCAAACCACACACACAAAATTTATACCTACACCCTAACTTGACAAAGGGGTGTTACATTGGAGGCACTGCTGAGATACAGAAAAATAACTCAGGGTTGCTACGGAAAATGAGCGCCAGAGCGAACTTGTCCCCAAAAGATATATATTGTTGGTGTGAACAACTTTCAAGTGATGCAGATTGTTGTTTTGCACTGAGTCTTTTTTTTTTTTTACAAGTACTATTACAGATTGTTGTTCTACATTTACCTAATAATCTGAAAATGCCATAGCAGCTTCTGTATATTTTCTATTGATGTCTTTGTATTGTATGCTGGCTGCTTCAAAAAAAGAAAGTTAAAGAAAAATCAGTTTTGTGTAATAATAATTATTTGTGGGTGTCTGTGGTCTACAGAAGGGGGGAGGAAGGTTCCTTGGTCTCCCTCTGGTGTTGCTACAAACAGAACACTACCCATTGAAGACCCTTTGTAAACAAGACCAGGGTGGAGGCACTGCGTAACCTGAAGTATTGAATTCATTTGCAAACCACACACACAAAATTTATACCTACACCCTAACCAGACAAAGGGGTGTTACATTTATGTTAGTCCCCCGTGCACCTGGGTGCCCATCGGTGCTCATGTGCCCTATAAAACCTCTTTTGCTAAGGGGTAAGTTTCCATTGTCGATTTTGAAATTGCAGCAATGTGTGGTGATATTTTAAGGGGTTTATTTGCCACGATTAAGCTTGTAATAAAACCCTTAATAAATCACCGCACATTGTACCCCTTAGTAAAATAGTTATTTTTAAAACATCTTTAATTGTTTTAAAAAAGCAAAAATTCCTTTCCCAGTATCCAATACCAATTCCGTGGCATGCTATTAACCCTTAGCATGCCATCACATATAGTACTAGAAGGCACAGCATACCCATGTATTGCGATACCATAAGCGGCAACATGCCAAGTGTTAATGGCATACCGCCACACACAGTTATGTTCCCCGATTCTAAATAAAACACATTTCTGTCCCCTGATCCCATTTAAAACACATTTATGTCCCCTGATCCTATTTAAAATACAGTCCTGTCCCCTGATCCAAATAAAACACATTCCCGTACACCAAACCTATTTAAAAACATATTCATGTCACCCATGCCTTTTATATATTAAATAATATCCTCTATACCAGGGTTCTACTAAATAATGTCCTCCATGCCAACAATGAATAAAATCTGGTCTCCGTTACATAATTATTACTTCTGTTGTTTGAACAGTATATTAATAACACAATATCATTTCTTAAATATTTTTTTTAAAGAGTATTAAATTTGTTTAATACTCACAGTTCTGTAGTCTTGTAGGTTGCCAGACGACATCTGGACTCCGGTGCTTCTTCTCCTGTCTGGTGGCTGCACAATGCTCTTTCTTCCTTGCTGTCCCTCTGGCTAATGACTCCTTTCACTTATGGGCCCTTATTTATACCCTTTGGTGGGAGTCCCTTCAGAGGGTATAAATAGGGGCCCATTAGTGACAGGAGTTATTATTAACTGGAGGAAGAGCCAGGAAGAAGGAGCATCAGGCAGCCACGAAACAGGAGATAAAGCCCCAGAATCCTGGTGTCGCCTCGCAACCTACAAGAACTGAGAGAATAAAACAAATTTAATGTAATCTATATAAGCGCCATATAAAAACCTGTTAAGAATAAATACAAACTTATTAAAATGATCTGTGTAAGGATAAACACATCAGGGCTGATTCAAAGTTGCGCTTACACCTTTTTTTTAGGTGCAAGTGTAGACCAGAGCAATACCATGTTGAACTCCAAGGGGAGGTAAATTTAAATTGTGAAAGCAGAATTAGAATTTAAAGGTGAAGGTTCTTAGCTTAACGCTAAACTCTAAATTACAGAATAAACATTAAGCTATGTAGTATTAAGTTATATATGCAAAAGTAATGTATTTTCCCTGCATAGCTGTACACTTGCATCTGTTTTGACCTTATTTTCTACACCAATAATTATATATTAAGATCCTTCTGCTATATGTTTTGGAGGTAATAGATACATGTCTATTTGATTATTGACCTTTCTTTATATGATGCATACATATTATGCACAATTTTATTGTTATTATATCATTAGTTATAGCACTTCCTGCCCCAGTGGAGTTTGTAATCTATTTTCCATACCACATGAATGCACACTAGGCTTAATTTTGTCTGTAATCTGTAACTTAATACCATGGTTTATATTTATTTACATTTTTGCTTCTATGTGAACGAAGCTGGACCTGGTTGGCTTATCTTCACTGCAAGCCTGGCAGCTTCATTCACAAAATGACAAATACTCACCCCTCAGATGAGGTCCCACAGGTCATCGCAGGACCTTTCATTCATGTAAAGCTTGTATGCAGTCCTGCACATTCCCAGTGACTTTCATTTGGGACTTGTCACGACATGAGAAACACTGTGCAAGCACAATGTATTCATGTCAGGAGTTTGCCATCTACAGTCAAATAGGTCGCTGAGACAGGTGCGTTTTAATAATTTCCTTCTCTCTTTTTTTTTAAAACTCTTTTTATTGGAGCATGTGTAGTACAGTAAACATATTACATATACAGTAACGCATCAAAATTACATATTATAGAGACAGTGCTAATGTGTAAACATAGCGACATATGTTGCATATACAGGGACATGTCGAAGGGTTATTTAAGAAATACCATCATGTAAACGTAGAAGTATTTGGTCGGAATAAACCTTTTCTAGTCAGTATAATAACACCTCGAATTAGTTAACAGCAGTTTCTCCAAATGCAGACACTTTAGAAAAAGACATATAAGTTTCACAATACACAGTAGAATGTTCCCCAGGCCTGAGTCACTATCTTTAAAGCATTGCCTAAGAGTCAGTTAAATGTATTGGTGGGTCAGAAAGAAGCAGATGTGTGCTGTACTAATTGGTGAAGTGAAAGAAGGTGTGTATACTGAGCCTAATTGAGGTTGGCAATGTGGCAATAAAACTTTCCCTCAATTTGAACAATTTTTCAGTGCATATTTCTTTATGTAGGGAGGCCTCCAACCAGTCCATACGGAACACAAAGTAAAGTTTGGTGCGAAATAGGGTCATACTTGGGGTTCATTTCCAATCCACATGTGTAATACATATTTCCTAGCTACTGCTGAGACAATCAACAACAAACTTCTATTTTCTTTAGTGCTTTTCATGTTAGGGTCTACTATGCCCAAAATAGCCCATAAAGGAGTCAATGGTACATGGTCAACGAGGTGCTGAGTGATGAACCGGTGAACCCTTTTCCAAAAAAAGCTTGATTACTGGGCAATCCCACATACAATGATAGAAAGAAGCTGCAGGCGCCTCACACTTTGGGCATTTGTCTGTATTTGAGATACCAGCTGCATAGCTTCTTTTAGATGAGAAATATCCACAGTGGAAGATATTTATGAACATCTCTCTATATATACTTGAGGTAAGTGTATTGCAAGAGAATAGAAGGGCTTTAAGGAGCTGCTCCATTGTTAATTGAGGAAATACTTCTAACCAAGAAGATAGCCCTAAAGAGGATCTAGAGTGGTCTATGCTCAACCTGAGTATTTTATAGTGATGGGAGATATTGCTTTTAGGCTCCAGGGGTCTAGTTAATAGAGTGTCTAAAGAATTACCCCAGTCGTCATCTGAAAAGTTACAGATAACTACAGAAGAAAAATGAAGGGCCTGGCGGATTGCGAGATCATATGTAGCTGGCATTTCAAATTTGGAACGAATTTAACTTCCAGAAAGGAGTGTGTGTCTATGTGTGTCAGCAATATGTCCGATATTTAGCAGCTCTTTAGCTTGCCATCTAGAAAATGGGAAAGATGCCTTCCCATTTTGGAAAGCTGGGTTGCCTACAAATGGAAGTAGAAGAGTGAACTATTTATTAAGGCCCCTTTTAGCCCTGATAACACGCCATGCTTTCCAGGTTGCTATTAGAAGTGGATTGTCAGTTACCTCTGGGGGTATGTCAAACCTACGTAGATGTAGCATAGAAGATAATTTGATAGTCCCACAAAATGCTTGTTCTACAGGTGTATTAGTGTAACTCTCTGTTTCTTGTAACCAATCACGTATAAACCGTAAGTGACAAGCATGGCTGTATGACTTTAAATCAGGAAAGTTTATACCCCCCTCAGTTCTGTTCTGCTGTAATTTTGACATACTTATCCTAGCACGCTTATTTTTCCAAATAAAATTATTAAATGTTTTACTTAACAACTTTTCATCTTTTGGAGAGAGCAGGATCAGGAGCACCTGTAGAGGATACAATAGCTTGGGGAAGGAGATCATTTTTAACAGGTTAGCTCTTCCTAAAAAGGAGAGCGGAAGTTTTTGCCAACTATGTATTTCTGCGGTTACATCAGTGATCATTTTCCGCATGTTAGTTGAATATAACATATGAATATTTTTGGGGACTTGCACACCTAGATATGTTAGGGAGGTTTTGGTCCAGGAGATGCCCAAGCCATTTGCCCATTGGGGTTTCGTCTCTGGACTTACAGACGTTGCTATTGATTTGTTTTTGTTAATTGAGAAGCCTGATATCATTCCAAATTACGTTATTTTATCTAAAATCCACTTTAAGGAATGCCTCGGATTTTCCACATAGAGAAGGAGATCATCGGCAAAGGCGGTTATTTTAGTGCAAGTGTCTCCTATCCCAATCCAATTGAAAGCATCATAGGATTGTAGTAATCTCAATAAGGGGTCTATTACCAGATTAAATAACAACGGGGATAATGGGCATCCCTGACTCTGGTCATAGTTACTTTATATCCTAACATACCATTAATCAAGAGTGTAGTTGTGTGAGAAGAATACAGTTATTTAATTAAGGGAAAATATCCCCAAACCGGCGGATTTCAAATATTTTCTGGAGATGGGTCCAGGAGACCTTGTCGTAGGCCTTCTCTGCGTCTAAGCTCAGCAGGACACCCCCTCTAATCTGATGATTGCGCAGCGAGGAAGCTACCACCGCAGCTGCTGCAGTGATGTCTACGCAGCGAGGAAGCTACCACTGTGGCTACTGCAGTGCGTATGCCTTTCACAGAATGGCGATTATGGGTGAATCCCATTTGGTGCGGTGTAAGTATTTTTGGGAGCATTGACTGCAACCTGTCGGTAATTATTTTCGCCAACAGCTTGCAATCCTGATTCAGGAGAGTTATGGGTCGGTATGAAGAAATTTGATCTGGAACTTTTCCTGGTTTTAATAAGAATATGGTGTGGGCTTCATTAAATGATTGGTAGGGAGTTTGTGCTGCATAGAGGGTTTTAAACAGGGTGGTCAAGAATGGAGTAATGTCTTGTTTGAGAATTTTATAGAATTCTGGCGAGTAACCATCTGGACCTGGAGATTTATTATTTTTTAATGATGTTATAGCATTTCTAACCTCTTCTTCTGATATTTCCATGTTTAGGAGTTCCCTTTGATTCTGGCTTAATCTAGCAAGTTTGGCAGCATCTAATAGTTGATCATGTAAGGTGGGATGATTAGGGGCCACTGAATACAGCTCACCATAATTAGCCTGGAAGGCTTTGCCAATTTCATTTTCAGAAGTTAAGCGGCGTTGATGCTGCTGATCCTGTATCACAGAAATATGAGTTCTTTTGCGTTGTGCTTTAGACATTTTAGCTAGCAGTCTTCCAGACTTATTACCCTATCGATAATAATAATTTTTTGTATATGCCAATTTGATTTGGGCTTGTGAAGCCAAAAACATTTCTAAGAGCTGCCTCTCAGCTGTGTATCGTGCTAGATTGTCCTGTGATGGATCAGTTACATAATGAGTATAAGCTACCTGCATTGCTGCTAAAAGAGTTGCATGTTTCTCATGGGTAATCCTGCCCCTCTGTGTTTGGTAAGATATTATATGACCCCGTAAGACCGCCTTGGCGGTGCTCCAGAATGGGATCGGGTCATCCCAGTGCTCTGGGTTGTCATCCACATAGTTTAGCCATTGAGAGATAAGGTATTTACGAAAGTCATCAGACTCATACATGTATGCTGGGAATCTCCAGGAAGATTTGTGTGGGCGGGGCAGAGAGGTACTAATTGTAATTGTAATGGGAGCGTGATCTGATATCACAATATCTGCTACGTCTGTGGTTGCGATTTTAGAGAAAAGGTGGCTGTTTATGAGGAAGTAGTCGATTCGTGAAAAAGACTTATGCAGTGGGAGTGAAATGTATAAGTCTTATCTGTGGGGTGGATTAAGCGCCAGGGGTCTAAAAGATTGTGTCGGTTTTTAAGAGATGAATCCCTTCCCAGGGTGATATGTGCCTTACTGTGCCGGGGTTAGACTTATCCAGCTGAGGGTTATCTATTGCATTAAAATCCCCTCCTATAATTAAGTTTGGGGTGTCCTGCTGA
>WWET01002084.1:247700-259909 GCA_011038615.1 Limnodynastes dumerilii
CACATACTATATCCGCACATTACCCCCTCCCTCACATACTATATCCGCACATTACCCCCTCCCTCACATACTATATCCGCACATTACCCCCTCCCCCACATACTATATCCGCCCATTACCCCCTCCCCCACATACTATAGCCGCACATTACCCCCTCCCCCACATACTATAGCCGCACATTACCCCCTCCACCACATACTATAGCCGCACATTACCCCCTCCTCCACATACTATAGCCGCCAATAAACTTTTCTAAGTCTCCTACCTATTTGCCGTCTTGTGTTCTCTGCATCCACACACCCCGTCCTCCGCGGCGCCGCGCCGCTGGAGCATTCCCGGACGGGTGGTAATCCTAACTAGCTGGCATATATTTAGGGCCATATCTGTTTGTGAATGATATTTTATTATATAGAGGTGTTAATGGTAAAAAAAAAAAACTTAAGAGCATTATTTTCCATTCATCATAACAAAGTAATATAGTTATTCACAAGAATAAATCAGTACAAAAAAAAAAAACACACAATTTAATTATACAGAGAGAAAGACACTGACACAGTATACCTAACCTTTAATTCTCATCTTTACTTTATGTCACTTGATTCAATAATATTAGCTGCTTCAGTCTGTGAGACTAGTAGTCACTGTTGGATATTTGTACAGTAATACTCACTGGTCCACTCAGCCACCGCCTAAGAACTGAAGCCAGCAGCACTTCCCCTGCTTGGTGCTGGGCTGCCTGGTCAAAAAGAGACTGCGTCACTGAAAAACTGCATTTTTATAGTGCACACCCAGCCCCAAGCACCGCGGTGGCAGTCTCACACTGCAATGTCTGTGAACAGACAGATTTCAGGTTTACATCACTTCCGCCCCCACTTCCGTTTTATGATTCTTACAGACTGACAGGCAGTCTGTAAGAATCGCTACACAGGAAGTGACAATAGTAGAAAGAGGAAGTGATGTAAACCTGAAATCGGCCTATTCCCGGACATTGTATAGTCCGGGAATGCTGCACCTCCGGACTCCGGACACCGATTTAAATTACCGGACTGTCCGGAGGAATCCCGGACGGGTGGTAACCCTAGGTCCCGGGCGTCCCAGCATAGAGTGATTGAAGTTTAATCACTCTGCCCTGGCTGCCGGGCCCCCAGTGTCCACGGGCCCCGTAGCAGCCGCTACGGCGGTAGTTCCTCCACTGGTTGGGAGGTATCTTCAGCCCAGCAAAACCTGGTCGCCAGGCAGCAAAATCTAGTCGCCATGGCAACCTGGCTACCGGGATTTGTCGAGCCCTGATATATATGATAGGTGTATGCATGTTAAAAAAAAAAAAATTCCAGTGGGAGGCCCTGCATTTTTTTCAGTCCCGGGCCCCACCATTTCTGATGGCGGCCCTGGACATGGCACAGCCCCCTGTACAGATAATCAGTATGGAATTGAGTTCCATGCGCATTTAAGATTCGTAGCGTAACATCTGGCACGGCACATGCACGGTTTTAACTTTTGGGGAGACTTACACAAGTGGCTTGCTTAAGTCCCCTAATGTCATTACATCTGAATCCGGACCTATGAATGTTGAGTGCTGTTCATTAATAATTTGCCAGCAGCTGTGGCCACCTTTCTCCACTCTGGTTGCAGAGGTCAGCACTAAGCTGTCAGCTTTTGGCATGTTATTTATAAACAAGCAATCATAGAGTTCTGAGCAGTGTTGAACCTGCCAGCTGCTAGCAACTTAGAGCTGTGGCTCTTGGCTTATCCTCCATAAGTTCAGGGTGGGCATCTGCCAGGGCCCTGTAGCAGCCGATCTCCCTTCACCCATGGTATTTACACTAATGAGAATAAAAACATCCTTAGAAGCAGAAACGTCAATTATATTGGTTCTCTAAATAGAATGGTAGCAATTGCCTTCAGAAAATGGCCACAAATCAGGTTACTAATTGTTGACTTCAATGCAATACTGTGGGAAGGTCCAGAATTATGATGTAACTCTGGTTCCTTCCCTTAATCTCGATTAACACTTATATTGAAGGCTCGTTTGCTCACCTGTCCAACTCTCTAGTATCAATCAGCTAGACTGAAAATGCTGGGATGGGAATGTCTGAGGTATTGTTAGCTGCAACTTATTGCTAACATCCTACTCACTAGATCAAACCTGATTCATTGATATTACAGCAGTTCACAGTTGAATAATATAGGATGTCTTCAGCTGTATCGTTGTTTACAGAACCAGTGAGAAACCAACAGAACCATTCCATGCTAGTGTGACTATTACAACGATGCTTTTTTTTGTCATAGAACATATCGAAACAGAGTTCTGGCACCTTTTTTCGATGGATTTTCCAAGTTTTAAAAGTTTCTATGGCAAAATCATTAAAATGACGCATGCAGGCTGCTTGTGTGTTGAGTCCAATGCATGCATACTTCATCCGTGCTGGTTGTGATGGTACTGCTTGGCTTGTGGCCCTGAACAGCTTTTGATTGGTCGTGTGGTCGCACGTGAGTTGATGTGAGTTCCATCACCGTTTTTCTTACAAAAAAAGCACAGATTACAACAGTGTGATAACCCATGCTAACTACAATAATAACAAAACTAAATGCATGTCAGTGCTATCCTAATGCCAAACTATAAACAGGTGAGTTAATAAACATAAAATGCATAAAAGTGACAATGTAGACCCTTATAATGTACCTTACCAATAGGCTTATCTCAGTGAGTCAAAGTGGCAAACCCCAATATACTCAGTGTGTCTGTATGACGCTAGACTAAGAAATTCTTACGGTTTACTGCCAAGCCTGTGTAATAGTCACAGTCTAATGCCCAGACTGCAATTGTGACATATATACCGGTAACAAAACAATCTGGTTTCTGGTGTAACAAAAAGAACAAAGCAATATGGTGTCTATGAACTTTTCCTGCTCACATCGTTCCATACACCCTGGTGATCTCTGTATGATGGAAATAGTCCTAAGAAAGAAGCGGGTGAGTAAACATACAGTAGTAATGTAGGTTATGCAGCTTCAACAATCAGCTGCGATTAGTTGTTAGGTTTTTGTTTGGGCTTAGAAACCTAAAAAGTTGATGAACAATTACCATACCATTACCATTTTCTTTTATTTGAATGTAATGACTATAAATCCCATAAAACTTTCAATCATGAAAGTCAGATTCTTCAACAGGACCTTAGGAAGTGGCAACAACCATTTATCCTCCATAACAAAACTTAACAAAACTAAGTCATAATTATTGGGACAGAAACAATGGTTTGGATAGATATGCCCCAGGTACCTGCTGTTATTACTAAGGTCAGTTCAGGTCTAAGATTCTACCAGCCAGCACTGATTCAACTTAGCAGCCACTGCTGTAGCCCTTAATAAAAGCTGGTTCTGGCTGAAGGCCAAAGTCTTTTTTTTTTTTTTTTACTTCCGAGGCCAAAGTTTTTTTTTTTTTTTTTTTACTTCCGGGGTAACAGAGGCAAGAGGCTTCTGCTGAGATTCACCAAACCTGGGAGTGCTAAAACCTTGTATTTTGTGTTGCAGACTGGACTCAATTTGGGATTCCTGCTCTATATGCAATGTGCAATGGAACACATCAACTGAGACTCTGCTGGCACTTTACTTTACATAACACCTCCCAATGAGGTTGTAACAGGACCACCAGTGTTGAAATCCATCACTCTGCACTATAGGTTATAAATCCTTAATGGGCCCACCCACAGCTGTTGTTTCATCCCCCTGGATTTGTAATAAGCCCATTTAGGTTTGGATTTAGGGTTAGCATAAAAACACAGAGCAAAACTCAATTCAGATGTTCAAATAACACATGTATTGACATTTTTTTCTAATTGTAATGCTGGATGTATATCTTACATAAAAGTACCTCAACAATAGCTGTACTATGATTATTTATATTTTTATGCACATGGGATGCGGTAGAGAATGAAAGCATGGAGGAGAGGCAGCAGGAAGAGTTTTTTTAGTCCAAGGCAATGGCTTTCTGAAACGTTTCCAGGCAGAGCGACAGGACTTCATACAAACAATGGGCCGGATCCAGAACTACGTCCGTCTTCCATAGACGGACGTAGTTCAATAAACAGTAGCTACTGCGCATGCGTATTAGCTATTGTACGTAATCTGCGTATCGTTTCGATACGTAGATTGCGTATATGCGGTCTTAAAGACCGCTACTCGCAATCTACGCATCGAAATGATACGCAGATTACGTACAATTGCTACTACGCATGCGCAGTAGCTACTGTTTATTGAACTACGTCCGTCTATGGAAGACGGATGTAGTTCTGGATCCGGCCCAATGGTTATATCAGAATTTCACACTATAAGAAAAACTGTTATGCAGGACATGGTGATGGTCCAGATCTCTGGTCTATAGGAGGTTCATTTAGTACTTTAATTGAGCACCATATAAAATATGATTATTGATTATAATCTTGCAATGAATTTCTCAATGTTTAAGTGAGCATGCACTGCAAGGAATTAATCTGGTATAAAATGTAAATATCAGCCTACAAAAGATAGGCTAGAGATAGGGTATAAGATATTTCTTTTTTAGCTAAAATATATTAGTGGAACTCTTCAAATTTAAAGATATCTTAGAAACAACGGACCGGATCCAGGACTGCTATTAAATTCTGTGCATTAGCCTCTGCAATGAAGGCTAATATATGACATTTGAGGTCCAAAATTGCATACATGGAAGAGGAGGGCACACCCCCTGCACTCTCCTCGCACATATGGGAATTCCGCATGTAGAACCCTACCTTAAGTCTCTGCATGAGGAGAGCCCGCAAACAGAATGGTGGATTGTACGTAGGGCTTTGGAAAGTCTTTATTGTACGATTATCATTTCGTATCTCCCCCACCCTTATCTCATGTGCATGGTGGGTGGGTCCGCCTGCCACACGGAGACAGAATTCTGCATCAGACGAATGAGTTCCAATGTAGAATTCCTCTGTACTGTGCATCCACAATACAGGCTTATAGGAGACTTACGTACATACTGTGCATCCACAGTACAGGCTTACGTACATAAGTCTTCTATCATTAACAGATCTGGATCCGACCCAAATTCTACTTCCATCAGATTTGTAAATATAGAAAACTTTAAATTGTATACAATCAATAGGAGCACACTATGCATGAAAAATGATAGACTTAACTAATGAATGAATGAATTGCTTAGCTTTTCTGCCTTTCAAGCAATTGCAACTGTTACTTTATGACTGCAGTAAAAGCAATCAGTAGAATAAATAGTGGAAGATGTGTTTTTTTTAGCTTTACAGCCTGAAGTTTGACATCATAAACTGAGTGACAGTTTGTGATCAGCTCTATGACACATGTTATCTATCAAATTCTATACCCGCATAGAATTCCATAAGTAAGGAAGACAAGTCATATTTCAAGATTAACTTTCCAAGCATGACAGATTAATCGTAAAGGGCAAAGTATCATTACTAATAGAGAATCATTTCAAGGCTACTCTTTAAATTGGAATGTTGAGTATTAGTCGTGGGTGGCTACTCCAGAACTAAAACAGTTTCCTAGATGGATACCTGTAATACACAATATAACACTTTTACCATTATCTTGTACCATATTGTTTAGAGTAGAATTGCTTAACTGCATCCACTAAGATAAGCTAAGACTATTTGCTACATACCATCCAATAAAGGCTGTAGTGTCACGAGAGAGTTATTGCCATGAAATAAGGGACAATCTTGAAGTCAGAGTCCCACAAGGGGAGGCCGACAGGGCTGGCTGCCTAGGACGCAACCTGCTGGTAGGAGTTGCCTTAGTCATTATGCGCTGCTTTAATGATATAGATGTCTGCTGGTAGGCAGCCTGTGACTTGCAGTGAATACCACCACGCAGACACACTACAAATCATTGCCTCCCTGTCAGCAGACATCTGTGCTACTCAAGCAGTGCACGCTTATCTTCCTTCTCTCTGCAGTGTCATTGAAACTAGTGACACTGCAAGGTAACCATGAGGACCTGCATGCTGTATTCAGCCAGAGGGAAGAAGGTCAGAAGAAGAGAGAAAAAGGAGGTAATGAAAGAGGTTACAGAACAAAACAGCAGACAGGAGACTGCGCAGGAGAAAATGGGGAGCAGATTAATGGAAACAAGGAAAGAGGTATCAGAGTACATGGGGGGAGGGGTACTTGACAAAATTTGGAGGAGGAGATGGAGTACACATTGTGGAGGGTGAAGTTGCTGCAGGGCTGAATTAAGGCACCCCAGCACTCTTGCAATTAACCAGCAATGAATTATAACATTCTGTCTTTAAAATAAAAGTAAGAGAATTTGTTATGTACATTTACAAATATATGATAAGCCACCAGCCACTTACAAGGCTTCAATGTGTTTGTGGTCCTAACTCTAAAACTGTCAGAGTCCCAACTTTGGGTCATATATTATATATTTTTAAATTGAGAGCTAACCCCCGGCAGAGGTCTCCAAAACAGCCACTCTGAAACAGCACCCCCAGTCAGCTGCTATCCCAGACAAGCACACAAAATGGAGGTTGCTCAAATCAATTTATAAGGTAATATGGAGCAGGTGCTGGAAGGTATAGGGAATTCTCATAGATACAGAAAAGACTCCCCAGCACTCTTGCAATTATCCAGCAGCAAACCATAACATTCTATTTTTATAATAAAAGTTAGAGAATTTGTTACATACATTTGCATATATTTGATAAGCCACCAGGCACTTACAGCTCATTGATTAGCACTTGTGTCTCAAAGCACTAAGGCCATGAATTTGATTCCCAGATTAGGCCTTATCTGTGTGGTTCGTATGTTCTCCCAGTGTCTGCGTGGGTTTCCTCTGGGTGCGGTAATTGGCTGTTGAATAAATTAGTCCTAATATCTGTGTGTCTGTGGTAGGGAACTTAGAATGTAGCTCCAATAGGGTAGGGACTGATGTGCATGTTAAATATTCTCTGCAAAGTGCTACATAATCTAATAGCGCTACATAAAAACCTGTTAATAAAAAAATAAAATGTGTCACATTTCTGCTGCTGTCTTCTGCACCTTTATCCCACATTATCCTCCTACAAGCATTGGCCCAGATCCTGGGCTACGGACGCCAGGGGAATTATGCAATCTGCGTATGTAATTCCCATGGCAGTTAGGATTTGCGCATGTGCACATCATAACTACGCTAGCGTACCGGCTGGCCGGTATGTTAAAGGGGCCGGCCAACTTGTTACTTGTGCCGTATCTCCGCCATAAAGGTGGAGCTAGGCATTTAAATTAGGGAGCAGGGCGGGGGAAGGTCCCTTACGACAAGGTCTGCAGAGGTAAGTCCGCAGACCAAGTTGTAAATTTTAAGGTAGTAATCTGGACATGTAAGTGCACTCCCTGCTACGCTGTAGTAACTAAATTCAGGTGAAGGTGAATTGAAGCCTAAGAACGGAGATCTCCCCACGTGGATACTGGTACTAGCAGAGCAAGAAATCTCTCCTCCACAAGTATATTGCCAGCTCAGCGGTGTGCACGCCGCTGTAAAGGTGTTAAATCCTTAAACACGTCTCTCTCAGTAAGGACCGACGGAGACTGAGTCCCTCTGGAGTCCGGAGAAACATCTCTGCTCAGAGAACGGCAGACAGGCCTACTAACTGAGCAACAACGCACAGCCGCAATTACTGCCGACAACGGGAAACGCAGCTCGTCAACCCAGTACAGTTTACAAGTCTGGACACACAGCATCACAGACAACACGCGCCAGCATTACCCAGCTCCCAGCAAGTAAAAGCAGACACACTAGAAGCAAAACTACAATCGGGAAGCAGTGGCTACTGCTCCTCTTCTATTGGTGAGTGAACTACCCATTTTCGCTTCAGTAACTCTAACCTTTTTGAGCCTTGTTATATTTTGCATAGACATTGCCTAACCTCCTTAGAAACTGGCTCCGCATTGAGTGTTTTGATAAACCTCTTCACACTGGATATATCTGCGTTATTGCGTGTTTGTATACCTTTGCTTGTGATTGAACTACATCAGAAATTGTAACAGACTATACACCTTTTGCTGGTGATTGAATTTTACCAATAACTTGTAACAGATTATAGAGCCCTTTTGCATGAACTAACAAACTGGACATTTCAAGTCGCTATAGCAATATAGAGGTTTTTGAATTTGAACACTGCCTGCATCTTATCTGTTTAAAGGAGCCATAGCACGGGTTGAGGGCCACTCCCCTGCTATACAGAGCTCCAGGTGTAAGATCCACTATAACACTCCATGTCAACACCGTTTTTTCTGACATTTATATAAAGTGAATACACATTTTTTTCCTTCACATTTATTCTGTCATTATTATAAACTTACTGTTCTACAATTTAGTGTGAAGTATGGCGCATAGTAGAATTCTCTTCTTCATTGTGCTGAGATGTTTGATTTTTTTTTTTTAAAGCCTGGCACTTGATATAGATCTGGCTCTGGGTCACACCTATGTAGGCTTGCCTACAATTCCAATAGTGCCAGTGAATCCCAATACTGCTTATTCAATACTTAGTGCCATGTATTCTGGCTATGCACACCAACAGCAGATGTATACACATCCCTTTACAGTGAATGATACATAGACCCTCCCCAAAAATTTCTACTGCTTTGTTCATCCCCTCCATCTGTCAAAATTGCGTAAGGTGTTATGGGCACCCAGGTACCACACTGGGGCGCGGAGTCTTGCTGGGATCCGGTCTTCGCTAGAGCCTCTAATGGTGAGGATAGTCTGGGCTGCAAGGAACCCCAGCAGGTCGCAGTCCCTGGAATTACTTGGCAGGCTGCTACCAGGAGCAGGTACCCAGGCGTACAACACACATACCGATATAGTGGAAACCAGGGATGAGTGATAAGAAGGATGAGGGGGACTACTGACAAACAGGATGTAGTAGACCTCCCTATGGGTATGCTCTGAGTAGGGCCAGACATACAGCAAGTGTACTGACAGGACAGAGACCAGGGGTGAATAACAGGTACAGGGAGAGAGGCTGAAGAGCCTATCAGGAAGGACTGGCCTATCTTAATGTTAAGCCCTGAGCAAGACAGACCCCCACAGGGGAGCAGAGAATGTAGCTGGGGAGCTACTGGGGTACACTCAAGACACAGCATGCACACTCTGGCAGATGACAAACACAGAATGGAGCTGGATGAACTGAGAGTTGCTGGAGTGAACTCTAAACACAGCACACACATTGGTGGACAAACAGGACACCACGAGGATCGGGAGAAGGTAAGGGTAACAAGGGCAATGGGAGAACAGCAGACGCCAACAGAAGCACGCGATTCAAACAGCAGGCTAGCCGAAGGAAACCAGACGCTATCACTGGCAGTGAGAGACACATGGGGAAAGCTATTTAAACTTCCTGCCGCCAATCAGAGCCTGTAATGAAACACACCCCCAGCAACAGTGAAGTCCGGGATGCTAGGTCCTAAAGACCATCATGTAAAGCATAAGTTTAAATGCTGTCAGAGTTACCCTAACAGCATGTAACATAAGGCTGTAAACGATACAGTGTGGGCAGGACCGCTGATCTGCACGGGACACTTAAAGTAGCCTCATGGCTTCGTAAGTGAATCAAAATCCCCACAAGGCAGAGGAGTGACACTCCCCTCTTCCATGCGGGCTGCCAGACCGAAGCCCGCAGCCTCTAGCTGTCACACCCACCTCGGAAACATGTCAGATTTACTAAAAGTACAGAATTCTGAATATTTGCGGATCCAGATCCTTATTAAAAACATGATATATATGCACTCACAAACCCAAAAGGCAGCCATTTTCTGATTCTAGCAATATGAAAATGTATCCTTTTTGAAAGTCTGGATTCGGTCCAATATTTTCTGAAATGAACAAGTTATAAACTGACATAGATTTGTGTTCAAAGCAATGAGCACATGGAATAAAAAGGATATCATAAAAAAAAGTATTACCCAACCTATTTTATGTGTATAGAACCATCAAATTCCAACCAGAATTTGTAGATGAATGATGAAGGAAGAATGCATTGTTTACTGTAGCACTGTCAAGGAACAACCCATCTCTTTCCCATTTTACTACACAGATACATCTGCTCATTTCACTTCACATTTTGGCCAATGTATTGATATAATACAGCATGAAAAGGTTGATGCAGAGTAGCTGTGACATCACTGGCCTTGTCCCTGTGTTTGACTTATCCAAGCCACACAGTGTATATCTGGAAAGTAAGTCTATCAGACTGTCAAGCAATGAGAACAGCAACAAAGCAACCTGCAAAACACACACGTGCATACAATCATGCACACACATTACGTATCTTAACTACCACAATGGTTTTAGTTATATTCAGTTTTATACAGTAGTCAAATAAACAGTGATAGAAATTATTACCAAAGTGACCTTCTACTTCCTGGAAACAATCAACTAAAAAACATATAAGTGACACACACACACACACACACACACACACACACCAAAAAGGCTGGCTAATCAATAATCAGTCAACTATTACATTCTCTAAATGATGATTGAAATTTTATGGTAATGCTGTGTCATAACATATATGATCATACCATAGTTTAGCATTTTTCGAAGTTCAACTTAAAAACTACATATAATTTAATACATAAAAACAAAAATGTGTCAAAACTTATGTGAGAGTAGCTGCTTATGGTGCTGTCCTAAGGACCAAATCATGACCTCCGTGTGTTTACCACATGTATCGAGGTCAGACAGTCCACACGGAAGAGGGAAGTGAACACCCTGTCACTCCCCTCTTCCTCCTCTCGTGCTAAGCTTAAGTGACTTACGCTGCCATAAGTCACACATGTGGATCAGTGCTTCGTCCAATGCTAATCCAAGTGTAAATCCTTAACCCCACCCCAACTGTAAAATTGAAATGCTCCTCCCCCTTCCCACTCCAGAGGGGATGCACTGCCCTGTCGGACAGATCTCCACACTTACATATGGAGATCCATCACGTAATTCAATATCTTGGTGTGGAATTCGACTTTTCTCCTAAGAGATAACTTTTATATATAAATTCATGTAACCCAAATAATATCACACAAAAAATACAATATGTTTTGTCCTAGACATCTATAAGCAGTTGGCTTAATACATGTTTACTTAACTGTCCACTTCAATTAGATCTGTTGGTAGCAAATGTTAATTGGACAGGAATTAAAGCAGTTCATTATTTGCTTACTTAACATAACTGTTTAGATGGTCCTGATTAAGACTGAGGTTTGTGCACAATGGTACCAATTCATTGTAAAAATGTTCAGATGTTAGCGACTGGCATTGGAGGTTATATCAGGTTATCAAATCTGGAACAACTCCTAGTTTTAATTACTGAAGTCTTATTGCCTAACTATTAAATGCTAAATGGCTTACAAAAAGCTAGTTCTCATACTAACTTAATGACTATTAATAACTGACTGATCAAATGAGTATGCATAATTAACTATTTGGCCAACTTATAATTTGAATAATTAATGATATTAAATATTACATATTGATAAACTAACTTACTGACTGATACTTCCTTTAAAAATGTAATAACGATAGACTGAATCCATACTTCTGCTTTTACCCTCTAATATCCATTATTATGTTCATGCTACCTATTCAGAAAGTAATGCAGTCTATCCCGACTTGCAGTAAATAACACTTCTGAGAGCTGCTGATAGAGGAACGGGTTGTGTTCACAAACGTATACTTTAGGCATGCTAATGGACTGCATATTGATCCAGAAGCAGTACGCATCATGTCCTATGTTTTCTCACATTCATTTTTTTTTTTCATTTCAATTTATTCAGTTCGCTACATATCACTGTCCTTTCGCCTGTGTATGCATGGATTCATTACTATTCCCCTACATTTAGCCATTTAGCCATTTCACCTATCATTCTATCTTTATACTCATCAGGAAGTCTGCCCCACCCACCTGATGATGAAGGTGGACCATGTCAGCACACTGCGGACCAGGTCCAGACCCCCGCACGTGTTTCGTACATGCAGGGTCTGTCCGTCCGCATGAGAGAGGGGAGTGAACTCCCCCTGACACTCCCCTCTCGTGCGTAACAAGATAGTCTAGATAGTCTCAGTTATCGTTCTAGTGACTGAGAAATATATGAATAGAACAGGGTTGCCGACTCTCCCGGAATGTCCGGGAGACTCCCGAAATTCGGGCAGTACTCCCGGTATCCCGG
>WWET01002084.1:279768-290981 GCA_011038615.1 Limnodynastes dumerilii
ATCAGGTGTCTCCATCCACCCCAGGAGTTTCAATCATATGTCTCCATCCCCCTAGTATCCCCATCATGTCTTTAGCCCCCATTATTCCCCATCATGTCTCCAGTCCCCCATTATCCCCATCATGTCTCTCCATTCCACCAGTATTCCCAATCATGTTTCTCCAGACCCCCATTATTTTCAATCATATGTCTCAAGCCCCCCAGTATTCCTCATCATGTCTCCAGCCTCCCAGTATCCCCATCATGTCTTACTATCTCCCCAATATTCCCAATCATTTTTATCCAGCCCTCCATTACTCATCATGTCTCCTGGCCCCCAGTATCCCTCATCATGTCTCCAGCCTCCCAGTATCCCCATCCTGTGTCTCCAGTCCCCCAGTTATCCATCATGTTTCTCCATCCCCCCAATATTCCCCATCATGTCTTCAGACCCAATATATCCCTTTTAACTCCTATAATACACTTACCTTTGGAGTCTTCCTTTCTTCAGTCTTCTGCTCTTTTCCGCGGCGGGCTTAGAAGTGAATGATGCTGATGTGACCTTAGGTCACGTCAGTGTCATTCAGCTTCACACAGAAGGAGGGCTGGAAGTGCTGCAGAGAATGAGCGCTGCTGTTAAACATTGTAATATGCTCTCGGTGAAAGTTAATTTAAGGAATTAGAGTGGCGCTAAGGAGCGGGGCGAGCAGGGGGATCGGCGCCTGTCCAGCCTGGTGCCATCCCACACCGCATCCCCTTGCTTACCGCATAGCGCCAGCCCTGGTAGGGACTCATGCTGCACTCCTCTCTCTGGCATGTGCGCAGTGTGGTCATTGGCAGATGACAGCTTTACATATGGTAAGGCAGCTGCCAGAGATTGGTAGCAGCACCATGCAGTCAAAGTTCTAATACCAGATAAGAGTGGACACTATTGTCGGGCATTTATCAGCTCTTGACACTGTATTAACATCTACAGCCATTACCTTTCCCTGTCTTCAAGCTTACTCCCTTTGGACCAAATTCCCACCTAAGAGGGAGTTAGTTGCGGACAGATCCGCACCTAACTCGCCCATTCTGCCCCTAAACAGCTCCCCATTTTTAGGTACCTTATGGCACTTTAGAGTGCCATAGAGCTACCTTATCTTACTTCATAAGAACTGCCTCCCTCCGCCCTCCCCGGGTAATCTAAATCCCTCCCACTAAACTAACTGGAACGTAGATTGCGCAAATGTATTACTGCACATAGGTACATTCTTAAAATTATGCACCTAATAAGACGGAGCTTCTTAGTTGTGAATCCGGTCCTTTGTCCTTCCTTTAGTTTCTGAACCTTTATTTTGACTACAAAAATGGCTTTGATTCTTACTGTCAGTGTTGCTAAACCATTGCTACCAGGCTGCACTGACATATTATCTGAGCAATGGTTTTTTCATTTTACAGTCCCTTTGAACAATCCTCATGGGCAACGACTGCCTTTAGAGGGGTACTGGCAGTAACAGTGTCCTGTCCTGGGCTGAGGGAAGAGCCCCTTATAGTCACCTTCCTGGACTAGAAAACTGCACAAAGGGTCTGATGAACAAGGAGGACTTCTTGAGAACATCAGTCCACTGCTACTTGGTCAGGCTGGTCCACACATTGAATCTCTATGTAATGTCACACGTACAGATGTAACATAGTAGTGGATTGCTGTGGACCTGCTTATATTAGTACTGGATGTGATGTTTGTACGTAATGCAGAAATGCGCACACCAGTAAAATAATGGTAGTCCAATTCGATCCCAAGTGTAGATCCAACGCACAAAGAATTATTCCGAAAGGGATAGGTTTATCCAAGTTAGTACTGGATACTGCAAGTTAGTACTAACACAAACTTCAATACAAAAGCTCTGAGCCTTCAGGTTCAGAGGATGGTCTTTTAACAATCAGGATCAAAGGAAGGTCTTCTGTCCTCTTTATAGGCGGATTCTTCTGGTCATCTTGAATTCCTTGCAGCTCATTGGATCCTCACAGTTCTATCGTCCCTTGTCCAGAGGTTAATCAGCATAATGTACAGATGTTCCTATCCTAGCTATCAGGGACAATGGGCCTGATCCAGACCTACGGGCGCCTTATGGGTGTGCACTTCCTGCTGGCGGGTGGAAATCTGGACACTTACTTGTCCAGATTCCTATCTTAACTATTACGATCAGCTCTGCGGCCTTACGCCGCATTGCAGATCGTAACAGGGTTTCCGTTGCCCCGTTCCCTAATTTGCATGCCTACGGCATGTGTAAAGGATGGGAAAGCCATATCCAGAGCTACGACCGCGAGTGTATTTACGCTCGCCGTAGTCATAAAATCGTTGTTCTGGATGTTCTGCACATGCACTTATAAGCCATGGCTCATCAGCGTAACTACGGATGTAGGGGCGTGCCAGCCATACGACACCCGTAATTACGCTTCGAAGGTGGGGTGAGGCATTTAAATTGTACAGTGTGGGCGTGCTTAGGTGCGTAAGTACGTGCAGCCATTATGGCCGACTGCAGTTATGCTTGGAAAAGTTAGGGTAGGGTTTGGCAAGCGTAAAACTGAAAAAATACGTACGACCGAGGGGAGTGCCTAGGGGAGTGCCTAGTAATTACGAAAGCGTAAACACGTTACGCGTTGAAAAGTAAACTGAACGTAGGTCTGGATCTGGTCCTTTGTTTTTACCCATGCACAGATTACACTATATTGTCCTGTAATTTTTCTTTATTGCGTAATCTTTATTTGACTTCCACATGGATCCCACATGGCAGCCTTGCACATAGGTAAGAGCCAAAGTTACTACTGAATGGTAGCAACAGTCAAGATTTCATTGGTAGCAATGGTCACTACTTCAATTAGTCCTATTTTACATTCTCTGAAGGCTGATTGAATTTGTCACTAACAATTTGATGGAAATATCCTGATACTTATTCTTGTGTTGTTTATTGTGATTAGGAGAGCCATCAAAATATTTTTATTTTCTATTATTGCTGTATGGAACGACTATACTTATTAAAATAGGCGAATAAATAAAGTACAGTAACAAAGGACAGAAATTAGATATTAGGAGTTATTCATTCTAAAGAATCTGATTACATTGATTAGTGTTTTAAATAATAGGGTCTGAAATTATAGCTTTTTTTTCCCCACAGGAAAAATTGACCAATTGTGGATTATACCATGGAAAAACTGATTGCTCATTGCATGGCTCCGCTGTTTATATTCATATATTTTATTCTTTTTCTTTACTTAATGTGACATATAATACCAGGTATTAGGTGTGAACAAAGAAGTCTGCTGTTTGTGTAACTATTAATGAAAGCTTAAATGACAAGGTAACAGGAATATATAGTTATTATAGCATGAATTCATTTTATATTGAATATTATTTTTAATGGAATATCAATATATTATAGAATATAAAGGAACAAGTAGTTCTTTTAGAGAATACCATGTATTCTATAGAATTATCAGAACACATATATAGCAAGCGAAAACTTGAAGAAAAAATATGAGCAAGTAGAATACTATATTATACGCTGAACTACGAATAGTGCAACGGGAATTCTCTTGCAAATCAAGAAACCAAGAAATTCTAGTGACAACATATTGGGACATACTCTAATGGAACAGACAGTCCTATAGGTCCTTAGGGTCTGTTGCATAAAATAATAAAATAATGTTTACTTCCTTAAGTCATAAAGTATATATAAGTCATATAAAGAGCGCACAAAAAGCTATTGTTGTATGGAAAACCCATCTATAGGGTATTTTATAGCATCCTGCTCAATAGCAATTTTCTAAGTAATTTGTATTTTTTATATTATAGACTTAGTTATCTCCTAACTGTTTAATGTTGATTTACAAATATTATGCACCAAACTGCAAGTTAGTTGAAGCCTTTAGGGGCTCCATTATTGAAGAGAGAGGAGCTAATCCAAAGTTATGCGCAAAAAAAGGTGCAAATATGCATCTACCCTCATCGTATATTATAGCATGGGAAAAACTGTGGCTCATTGCATGTCCCCAGCTGTTTAGATGAATATGGTTTTAGGTGTACAAAAAGAAGTCTGCTTATTATGTAACTGCTGTACTGAATAATGAGAGCTTACATGGCAGCAGTAATATATTGTTTTAGCTCCCAACTGTCCCGCTTTTAGCAGGATAGCCCCGCTTTCGGAGGACTGTCCCGCCGTCCCGCCCGCCTTCCAGCGTTTTTTTTTTTAATAAGCCATGCCACTTTAAGCGACAGGGCTCCTCAATGCCGTAGACCACGTCTGCCTGCGGTCACGTGCAGAACGGCTAATACAGGGCTCCAATGGGAGCCCTTTATTAGCAATTAGTCACGTGACCGCAGACCAGACACTGCCCTAGACGAGAGACAACGACGATGTCGAGCAGCAGTGGGAGCGCCGCGGAGGACAGAACAAAGGTAAGAAAGTTGCTAAAAAGCTCTGGCATGGCATATGGAGGCTGACATATGGGGGCAGACAAGGAGGCAGGCACAAGTGGCAGATAACTGGGGCAGATGGAGGCTGGTGGCAATCATTGCAGGCAGGCACTGGCAAATAATGGGGGCAGAACGGAGGCTGACATATGGGTGCAGACAAGGAGACAGGCACAAGTGGCAGATAATTGGGGCAGATGGAGGCTGGTGGCAATCATTGGTGACAGGCACTGGCAAATAATGTGGGCAGAATGGAGGCTGACGTATGGGGGCAGACAAGGAGGCAGGTACAAGTGGAAGATAATTGTGGCAAATGGAGGCTGGGCTGGTGGCAATCATTGGAGGCAGGCACTGTCAAATAATGGGCGCAGAAAGGAGGCTGACATATGGGTGCAGACAAAGAGACAAGCACAAGTGACAGATAATAGGGGCAGATGGAGGCTGGGGGCAATCATTGGAGGCAGGCACTGGCAAATAATGGGGACAGAAAGGAGGCTGACATATGGGGGCAGACAAGGAGGAAGGCACAAGTGGCAGATAATTTGGGCAGATGGAGGCTGGGGGCAATCATTGGAGGCAGGTACTGGCAAATAATGGGGGCAGATGGAGACTGGCATTAGGGGGCAGATGAGGGCACATATTGGAGGCTGGCACTGGCATTAGGGGCAGGGGCGTTGGGAGGGCGAAGCGCAAGCTCCAGGCGCCAAACTGATCAAGTGGCGCCGCAGGAGTCCAGCAGCTGTTAAATCTCTGACAGTCTGCCGGCTCCAGGCACACTGATTACCGTGTGTGTAGCATAATATTTGAATATCAGTTGAATATTAGTTCATTTAGAAATATTTAAAAGACATCACAAACCTTTTTAACAGCATTCGACAAAATGTACTAGAACCGCCCTCTGGGCAGTGTAAGACACACCCACTTCCCTAGACATGCCCACTGGGCGGTACAAGATGCCGTGAAATTTTTCCGATTCTCAAATGTTGGGAGGTATGTTTTATAGCAAATTGCATTTTATTTATAAAGGATTGGAAAGCTGACAGAGGGTCTAGATCATGTCCAGTGACTTGTTAGGAAAAAGGGTAAAAGCTGGAAACATATTAAATGTATTGAAAAAGGCGGAAACCATATTAAGTGTATGGGAAAAACCAGAAATCATATTTAATGTATTGGAAAAGCCGGAAACCATATTAAATGTAATGAAAAAGTCCCACAATCCAGATACACACACTTTGTCACATACACACTGAATTCTCACAAAAACACCCAGGTATACACTAGACACAAAAAGTCGGAAACCATATTAAATGTATGGGAAAAGCCGGAAACCCTATTAAGGGCCAGATTTACTAAGCTGTGGGTTTGGACAAGTGCTTGTGGGACTTGTTCTATGCATTTAATAGGGTTTCCGGCTTTTCCTATACATTTAATATGGTTTCTGGCTTTTTGTGTCTCTAGTGTATATCAGGGTGCTTTTTTGTGAATTCAGTGTGTATGTGGCAAAGTGTGTGTGTATCTGACACTTGTGGGACTTGTTCTATGCATTTAATAGGGTTTCCGGCTTTTCCTATACATTTAATATGGTTTCTGGCTTTTTGTGTCTCTAGTGTATATCAGGGTGCTTTTTTGTGAATTCAGTGTGTATGTGGCAAAGTGTGTGTGTATCTGACACTTGTGGGACTTGTTCTATGCATTTAATAGGGTTTCCGGCTTTTCCTATACATTTAATATGGTTTCTGGCTTTTTGTGTCTCTAGTGTATATCAGGGTGCTTTTTTGTGAATTCAGTGTGTATGTGGCAAAGTGTGTGTGTATCTGACACTTGTGGGACTTGTTCTATGCATTTAATAGGGTTTCCGGCTTTTCCTATACATTTAATATGGTTTCTGGCTTTTTGTGTCTCTAGTGTATATCAGGGTGCTTTTTTGTGAATTCAGTGTGTATGTGGCAAAGTGTGTGTGTATCTGACACTTGTGGGACTTGTTCTATGCATTTAATAGGGTTTCCGGCTTTTCCTATACATTTAATATGGTTTCTGGCTTTTTGTGTCTCTAGTGTATATCAGGGTGCTTTTTTGTGAATTCAGTGTGTATGTGGCAAAGTGTGTGTGTATCTGACACTTGTGGGACTTGTTCTATGCATTTAATAGGGTTTCCGGCTTTTCCTATACATTTAATATGGTTTCTGGCTTTTTGTGTCTCTAGTGTATATCAGGGTGCTTTTTTGTGAATTCAGTGTGTATGTGGCAAAGTGTGTGTGTATCTGACACTTGTGGGACTTGTTCTATGCATTTAATAGGGTTTCCGGCTTTTCCTATACATTTAATATGGTTTCTGGCTTTTTGTGTCTCTAGTGTATATCAGGGTGCTTTTTTGTGAATTCAGTGTGTATGTGGCAAAGTGTGTGTGTATCTGACACTTGTGGGACTTGTTCTATGCATTTAATAGGGTTTCCGGCTTTTCCTATACATTTAATATGGTTTCTGGCTTTTTGTGTCTCTAGTGTATATCAGGGTGCTTTTTTGTGAATTCAGTGTGTATGTGGCAAAGTGTGTGTGTATCTGACACTTGTGGGACTTGTTCTATGCATTTAATAGGGTTTCCGGCTTTTCCTATACATTTAATATGGTTTCTGGCTTTTTGTGTCTCTAGTGTATATCAGGGTGCTTTTTTGTGAATTCAGTGTGTATGTGGCAAAGTGTGTGTGTATCTGACACTTGTGGGACTTGTTCTATGCATTTAATAGGGTTTCCGGCTTTTCCTATACATTTAATATGGTTTCTGGCTTTTTGTGTCTCTAGTGTATATCAGGGTGCTTTTTTGTGAATTCAGTGTGTATGTGGCAAAGTGTGTGTGTATCTGACACTTGTGGGACTTGTTCTATGCATTTAATAGGGTTTCCGGCTTTTCCTATACATTTAATATGGTTTCTGGCTTTTTGTGTCTCTAGTGTATATCAGGGTGCTTTTTTGTGAATTCAGTGTGTATGTGGCAAAGTGTGTGTGTATCTGACACTTGTGGGACTTGTTCTATGCATTTAATAGGGTTTCCGGCTTTTCCTATACATTTAATATGGTTTCTGGCTTTTTGTGTCTCTAGTGTATATCAGGGTGCTTTTTTGTGAATTCAGTGTGTATGTGGCAAAGTGTGTGTGTATCTGACACTTGTGGGACTTGTTCTATGCATTTAATAGGGTTTCCGGCTTTTCCTATACATTTAATATGGTTTCTGGCTTTTTGTGTCTCTAGTGTATATCAGGGTGCTTTTTTGTGAATTCAGTGTGTATGTGGCAAAGTGTGTGTGTATCTGACACTTGTGGGACTTGTTCTATGCATTTAATAGGGTTTCCGGCTTTTCCTATACATTTAATATGGTTTCTGGCTTTTTGTGTCTCTAGTGTATATCAGGGTGCTTTTTTGTGAATTCAGTGTGTATGTGGCAAAGTGTGTGTGTATCTGACACTTGTGGGACTTGTTCTATGCATTTAATAGGGTTTCCGGCTTTTCCTATACATTTAATATGGTTTCTGGCTTTTTGTGTCTCTAGTGTATATCAGGGTGCTTTTTTGTGAATTCAGTGTGTATGTGGCAAAGTGTGTGTGTATCTGACACTTGTGGGACTTGTTCTATGCATTTAATAGGGTTTCCGGCTTTTCCTATACATTTAATATGGTTTCTGGCTTTTTGTGTCTCTAGTGTATATCAGGGTGCTTTTTTGTGAATTCAGTGTGTATGTGGCAAAGTGTGTGTGTATCTGACACTTGTGGGACTTGTTCTATGCATTTAATAGGGTTTCCGGCTTTTCCTATACATTTAATATGGTTTCTGGCTTTTTGTGTCTCTAGTGTATATCAGGGTGCTTTTTTGTGAATTCAGTGTGTATGTGGCAAAGTGTGTGTGTATCTGACACTTGTGGGACTTGTTCTATGCATTTAATAGGGTTTCCGGCTTTTCCTATACATTTAATATGGTTTCTGGCTTTTTGTGTCTCTAGTGTATATCAGGGTGCTTTTTTGTGAATTCAGTGTGTATGTGGCAAAGTGTGTGTGTATCTGACACTTGTGGGACTTGTTCTATGCATTTAATAGGGTTTCCGGCTTTTCCTATACATTTAATATGGTTTCTGGCTTTTTGTGTCTCTAGTGTATATCAGGGTGCTTTTTTGTGAATTCAGTGTGTATGTGGCAAAGTGTGTGTGTATCTGACACTTGTGGGACTTGTTCTATGCATTTAATAGGGTTTCCGGCTTTTCCTATACATTTAATATGGTTTCTGGCTTTTTGTGTCTCTAGTGTATATCTGGGTGTTTTTGTATGAATTCAGTGGGTATGTGGCAAAGTGTGTGTGTATCTGGATTTTGTGGGACTTTTCATTGCATTTAATATGATTTCTGGCTTTTCCCATACATTTAATATGATTTCTGGCTTTTCCCATACACTTTATATATGATTTACGGCTTTTCCCATACACTTAATATGATTTCTGGCTTTTCCCATACACTTAATATGATTTCTGGCTTTTCCCATACACTTAATATGGTTTCCGGCTTTTCCCATACACTTAATATGGTTTCCGGCTTTTCCAATACACTTAATATGGTTTCCGGCTTTTCCCATAATTTTATATGATCTCCGGCTTTTCCCATACACTTAATATGGTTTCCGGCTTTTCCCATGATTTAATATGATTTCCAGCTTTTCCCATACACTTAATATGGTTTCCGGCTTTTCCCATACATTTAATATGTTTCCGGCTTTTACCCACACCCATTTGTTAGAGTTAAGGCATATATAGCTTAATACTACTTTGTGTGTTTTATTACATGTTTAGAAATGTCTTGATATGGTTTGGCAGCAGTCGGTACCGGACATGTTTCCAGAGCTCTGTGGCATGCTTATTTATTTTAAGGCTTCCCCTGCTCCCTTCCATCTCACCTTGGGGGATACAAGTCAGAGAAAACCAAGTGGACCCCCCCTCGAGACTTTGGGGCTTAGGACTATCCCAGGGTTGCTGACTCTCCCGGAATATCCGGGAGACTCCCGAAATTTGGGCAGTTCTCCCGTTATCCCGAGAGAGCCGACAAATCTCCCGCAAGTCCCGACCCCCTAATAAACTCTATTGTAATCCATAGAGTTACTAGGGATGAGTGGAACTTGATGATGTAATCAAGCCCCATCCATCCCTTTAACACTAGAGATCATAATAGTGATTGACAGAGGCGGGGCTTAATGGCACGATTTGCATACATGACGTCATTAAACCTCGCCCCTTGCAGGGATCAATGGCTTTCCTCCGGGATCTCCCGGAGGGAAGCCTTAAAAAGTCGGCAGCTTTGGACTAGCCACAGTAGCGCTGCAGCCTATTTGCAGCAGGAAGCCGGGAACTTAAGTTACACATATCCCGCCCGTATGCTGGGGTCGCTAGGGAGGTCCCGATGTGGGCTTCCTTACAGAAATAATGCTGACTTGTGTTTTGAAGGGAAGGCTTTGATTTACACTCCCACCTCCTTCCTTTAGTTACTGTGCCTATATCAAAGAAAGACTGCAGGAAACCAACAGCCTGGGCATTCTCCCTTCACCAGTCACAATCTGGGGCCATTAACTAGACGTTTCTGCACTGGTCTGATCACTTCAGCCACATGTATTGTGTGAGTGTTTTTCCCTGCATTTTACCCAATTCTTCTCTTCTGCACCTGCCCCGATACATGTAATAAACTACAGCAAATCACTTCAGTAAATAGGGATGTTCCTATTCTAATCTGGGCTTTATTGAAGTGACTTGCTATAGTTTATTACTCACACGCATTGCTATTGGTATAGGAACATTTCTTATTGTTTGCCATATTACTTGTTGGATGCCTTATTGTTCCACCTAATGTTGCCTTTTAATTAAATACTGGCTGTGTTATGTCCTTGAGCTAATATATTGATTGCTTATCAACAGCAGTAACAGAGTTTCATGAATGGGTGACTTTTATGAGAAATTTTAAACATTATTTTTACTCTGCATTTTAATAGATATTTGATTTTGATTTTTGTCTAAGCAAAAATATGAGATGAAAATATTTCAGGTCTTATTATCAGGAAGTTGTAGTTTCCTCTTCAGGTCTTCAATTTCCCTGTCTCTTTCCTTCAAGCTCTTTACTAATTTCTTATATTGTTTCTGCAGGTTATTGTATTTTTTCCACATTTCTGGAACTGCTAATTTTACCACATCTGAAAGAAACCTTCATATAAACATATTCCCTCCGAGATATATAAAGGCTGATGGGGGCATGGCTTAAAGCACATATGAAACCTCGCTCCCTAACCATCAATGCCTATTTTCCCAGTATTAAAAGGGTCAGGGCTGGGTTGTTTAAGCTAATTATGTCATCAAGTCCCACCCAGCCCCTTGTAATATTATCAGTGGTAGTATTGCCAGGCAGGGGGGCAGGACATAAGGCTGTGATTTACGTGAAGCCACAGCCTTAAGTCCCTTGTGGGAGATTTGCCAGCTCTCTCGGAATACTGAAAGAACTGCCCAAATTTCAGAAGTCACCTGGATATTCCAGGAGAGTCAACAACCCTGTGTATAAGACTGATGAGTAAGGACTGAGGGCTCTATTTACGTATAGCTTCATTTTTTAAAGAACGAAGCTGTTCCAGGCTTGCGTTGGCTCGCAGCGAGCCTGGCAGCTTCGTTCATTAAATTTACTAAATCATACATACACTGCGAGGTCCCGCAATGATCTCTGGGTTCATCACAGGACACTATTATAAACAAATAATACCTTACAGTAAGTG
>WWET01002085.1:8859-24556 GCA_011038615.1 Limnodynastes dumerilii
ATATATATATACAACCAAGCAGAAAGCTGCACCCCCAGACTTCAATGAAAATTGAAAATTAACCTATAAAAAGGAAGGGAAAGCATACAGGTTGTTACCAGGGTAGAACAGAGTAAGAAGATGGTAGAGGAGTTTTGTAACCTTGATGCTGATCCTGTACTACGCCACCTGCCGTATTGCCCGGCGTAGTTAGGAAAACCCGTTCCTCAGGAACGGGCATCCCTAACTGCTGCGTAGTTACGGCGAGGGGGTGTTACTACGCAACAGTTAGGCAAGGAAGGCGGAGAGAGGTAAGCTAATGAGGGCAGGTTTGGGCCATTATGCTCCTGTTGCCAGTGTAATTTCACACTGTTATGCCGGCTGAAGTTAGGGTAGCTTTCAGCCAGAGTAACAGTGTGTAATTACGCCGGCCACAGGGGGAGCGCATGCCGATACGCTGTGTGTTAGTACGCACAGCGCATCAGCGGAAGTTAGGATCAGGCTCCTTGTGTGGGGAGGTGAATTCTATGTGAATTCCAAATTCCATGGTAGACATCTGGTTGTAGTGAGGTCAACTTGTGCCATCCGGTGTGAGTGTAATGGAGTGTAGGACCGATGCTTGGACAACAGGACGTGCACTGATAACGGGCAGCGCTACTCTGTTAGCTGCTTGCAAGTTATTTATGAACTGCTTTCCAACTTATCAGAAATAGAAAGCTTATCAGTGTTGCATCCTCCATTGGTGTACAGTTGGGGGACATAATTAGACAAGTGAAGATATGCAAATGTGTGCAGATTTGTTGATGGACTTATAGAGTAGTAAGTATTGATGTTTGATTCAGTAAAGGCAACCAATCTAGAGATTTACAGGGTGGAACAGCATTTGAAAAGCATTTGGTAAGGAAATTCAGTTTTGCAGTTGGTTACAATATAGTCTTTAGACGGGATTGTTTCCTTGGGAAGCAAAGTGCATTGCAATGGACAAAACAGGAGATGATTACTGTTTTAAATTCTATTTAGTAAAAGTTACTTAAACCAAATGATATGTTAATATTACCTTTAGGGCCAGATTTACTTAACTGCGGGAAAGGAAAAGTGGTGATGTTGCCCACAGCAAGCAATCCGATTCTAGCTGACATTTTATAATATGTTATAGGAAAGTGAGAGCTAGAATTGGATTGGTTGCTATAGGCAACATCTCCACTGTTTCTTTCCTGCAGCTTAGTAAATCTAGCTCCTAGTGTCTTAAGTTCTAAAATACAGTACTATTGTTTCTATTCAGTTTCAATAAAAAAAACAAAAAAACCCACATAATTCAACTGGTCTAGCTGGATATTAAATGTAGATAAAACAAAGAGCAGAAAAATGGATGAAAGAAACAAAAGAAGAAAAAGTCCTTAGCATTACAATGTGCCAAGAGGAAACAAAGAAAAAAGGCCATAAATCTATAAACTGAGCCTATGCATCAAGTGTCCAAAACCAGGCGTTAACTATAAACTCTAGCTTAAAAACTATGCCAGATGGATTAATTTAACAACTCAATTTTACAAGATATAGAAAAAAGGACTATGGGTTTCACTTCAGTCATTGAGGGGCCTGCTGTACATTTCCAGAAATCCATTGCAGACCCCATTGGCACTTACAGGGGTAAATCTCACCTTTTTTGTGGGTGACTTGCTAAAATTCATTTAGTAGGGGCCATAAACTTGTAAAGAAAAATTAAAAGAAAGGTTATCTGGTTTCACATTGGCTATAAAACTTTGTATGCACTGTCATAACAATAATAAGGTGAAGAATTGTATATGCCAAACCGCTAGTAAGGAACCAGTAAATTCCTCTAGAGGTGTTCTGGGTGACATCATAAGCCACATGAGAAGAAAACTAGAGTGGTCACAGCAAGCCATAAGAAAAGTTTTACTACCATTTATGACCTGTATTATTGGGCTTGGTTATATTGGGTATACTTTTTTTCTTTTTGTCTTTTATGCCAATAATGCAATATTGTTTTCAAGCCAATAGCAAGTTCAAAGCAGTTCTACTCATGCCGAAGTCTAGTAATTCCTATGAAAAGAACATGATATTTGAAGTCACAATAATACAAGTTACAGCACCTTACTAGTGGATTTGCTTTAGTAATTAATAATAATAGTAATTTAGTAATTGTATATTTAACAGTTACTATAGCAATGAGTAGGTCAGTCAGATGGAATTAAGTGCAATTTATCCTTTCATTTTTTATTTCAAGTCTATGATAAATAAAAAACCCTACTAAATAAACACAAATGTATATTTCCAGACATTAATAATTGCATTAAAAAAACATTGTTCTATGTTGACTTGACAACTAAACCTCATGGTGAAAAATCTGAGAATGTATTGATTTTAGACATTATGATATCACTGGCCATGTCTGTGCTTGAAACACCTAAGTGCATCTCCCAAAAATATTCTGGGTTTGCAAAAACTCCCTGATGTCCAACCTACTAAATAGTAACAACAGCATGTTTACTGAAGGATAGATATGCACATTTATTTAATGTAAATTATTCAGCTCCATAAAGCACACTCATAAAAAAAAGACCAATAATGGAACTATTTGCTTTTTTATAAGCAGTAGATTAACTGAACTGTTTGTTTCATTCAGTCACAGTTTTATGGATATTAGTGATGCAAAAGCCACCTGACCTGGAATTATAATTTTATTTTAGCCTCTGAAAACCAAAATGTAAATGGGATCTGCTATCCATATCTATTTATGGGACCCATTTGCTAAAAAATTAGTTTATCTAAACCAGGGGTTGGCAACCACCGACTCTTTCAGCTGTGGCTCCCTCCTAGAGGGCTAAAAGTCCCTGGTGGTCTAGGGAGGCCACAAAGTTCGGCACAGCGGTCACAGCGGGCCCGCGGCTCTCACTCACAGGCGCCGGCATCTCTATTAATCTCATTATTGAGATGAATAGTACTGGGAATAGAGCACTCCTATGGGAGCCCTGTAGGACCAGGACCAAATCACTTCCATTGAATAACGTTATGAGGTAGCTTTATTCATTGAAGCTGATTTGGTCCTACAGAGCCCCCATAGGAGCCCTGTATTCCCGGTACTATTCATCTCAATAATCAGATGGATAGAGATGCCGGTGCCTGTGTCTGTGAGAGCCGCGGAGGAAGGAGCTTTAGGGATAAGAAGGTGAGGTAAGTTACAGAGGAAGCAGGCACTTATAAAGGGGGCACAGAGGAGGCTGGCACTTACAAAGGGGGCACATTAGAAGGCTGGCACTTATAAAGGTGGCACAGAGGAGGCTGATACTTACAAAGGGGGCAAAAGTGGGGTTGGCACTTACAAAGGGGTCACATAAGGAGGTTGGCACTTATAAAGGGGGCATTGAGGAGGTTGGCACTTATAAAGGGGGACATAAGGAGGCTGGCATTTACGAAGGGGAAACAGAGGAGACGAACTTATAAAGGTGCACAGAGGAGGCTGGCACTTAGAAAGGGGGACATAAGGAGACTGGTACTTATAAAGGGGGCACAAAGGAGGCTGGCACATATAAAGGGGACACAAAGGAGGCTGGCACTTATAAAGGGGGCACAAAGGAGGCTGGCACTTATAAAGGGGGCACAAAGGAGGCTGGCACTTTAAAGGGGGAACATAAGGAGGCTGGCACTTATAAAGGGGTACAAAGGAGGCTGGCACTTATAAAGGGGTACAAAGGAGGCTGGCACTTATAAAGGGTCACAGAGGAGGTTGGCACTTACAAAGGGGCACAAAAGAAGGTTGAACATATATAAGGGACACATGATAGCAGGACACAAAATTGACAGAGGTGGTTGACTGGGCACAGTAAAGGTAAGTGAAGTGGGTAATCTGGGAAAGACGGACAGGTAAAAAATTTAAATATGCACATATAAAAGGGCATTAATAAAGGCTGGGCACATATAAAAGAGCAGTAATAAAGGCTGGCAACATACAATGGGCAGTAATAATGACTGGGCAAAATAAAGGGGAAGTAATAAAGGCTGGACACTTATAAAGGTGCAGTAATAAAGGCTGAGAACATATAAAGGGGCAGTAATAAAGGCTGGGCACATTTTAGATGTCAAAAGGGTTTTGTGGCTCCCGAGGTTTTCTTTTCTGGGGAAAACTTGTCCAAATGGCTCTTTGAGCGTTTAAGGTTGCCTACCCCTGGCCTAAACAGTGTGAGAATGTCAGCTCTCTGATTTGTTAGGGAAATATATGTTCTGTAAATAAGCCCTAAATGAAGCACAGATTTGGTCAAATAGAATATTAACTTTAGAAGTCAACAAATGTCTTGTATATGAATAAACCTCTATGAAACTATTAATAAGCAGCTTGATACACACTCCAATTAATTCTATTGATGTTTACCACCTTTTCAAGTAGCAGGTTGACAACGGCAGCTTGGCATTTGACTTGTTTTGTCAGGAAATTGGCTACACTTTGGATTATCTATAGGCCCATTTAAGTTTATCAGGTTGCACACCATTGTGTTGGTGTGTTTGTGGACATCACTTCACATCCTACCAGCTGATTTTCTGAAATCTTTACAAAGATAATTGTTAATTTTGTTAATACGGTCTTGTAAATGGAAATTACATTTACTTTTGATGGCCCTCAAAATTATAATGAATATTAATTATAAACATACAAAAATAATTTAAATGGTAGACAGTGAAGTGCAAACAGAGGTACTTTGGATTGTACTACTCAGTGAGGGCCTGATGCAGTTATGTTTTCACAGCAAGTTTTGCATATGTAAATAGTTTCTATAAACTAGTTGTCCTAAAAACAGAAAATGTTAACAAAGTTGAGTTGTTCACAATATAGACATAAGCCACCATATGGGTCTGATCATTATTGGATCAAACTATAAAGGCCAGTATTTTCAACGGGAGGTGATCTGTTTGAAGACAGTGAAACTTGTTCAATGAGTAATCAGTATTGCAAAATGATTCATTCTATTCAAACTATGAACACTATGGATTTTCACAGCCAGTGAGGAAATTATGACTAAAAGAATAAAGTGTAATCTAATCAATCTTTCATTGTTCAATTTGCAACCAATGGAATGAATTCTGTATTGATTACTATGGCATACTGCATATATTCACTACGCTTGGTAACCACTGCAGTGTGATACATGAATCCCTGGTTTGTCAATGCATGTATTAATATTTTGCAGACAGATACAATGACTGCCATATACAAATAGCGATGTGTTTTCACCAATGAAACCTTGTGATGTTTTCTCAGCTGTTTGGTCAAAATGATTAATAAGTGCTTTTTCATCACTTTTCATCATATTTTACAGCTAATCTTCATCACATCACAGCATAAAAGCATTAATGTATGTCAGCAGTAGATGTAAGATTTTATACATCAATCTAATGCACGGCCCAAAGGATCTTTACAATTTTTTTTTAAGTCATATCTTTCATTTCCAATTTAGATCACAATCAACTAAAGTACTGAGTGTAACATGAACAGAATACTAAACAACTGATATAAACTAATGCACTGTAAGATGTTTTCTTTAAAATAATATGGGTTGAGGTCATACGCTACATGTTACTAATCCTATCTCTCATGTGTGTTCAGTCTCTTAGGCTCAAACCACACCACCTGTGACCTTGTGAATTGAATTTACTAATAATAGAAGGGAAATTACATTGATCAGAGATGTAATAAGATACAGTTTACATAGCAGTGCATGCTGCCAATGGTAATATAAAAAAGTGTGATTGTGTATAGTGGCAACGTGGGATTTTATGTTTAGTTCTGTTTTTGTTGTTGTTTAAAGTACACTAAGCAAATCTGAATTATTTAAACTATCAATAGGTTATATGATAATGACATATAAAGTACTTTATCAGTGGTAAATCTAAGGATTGCTTGCAAGACATTTGCTAGTAAAGTGCAGGATCAACTACAGAAAACCAAGGGAATTCCTTGACAGAGCTCCCGAGATTTCAGTGCATGTGCAGCTATGATGTCCAGGGGCCGTATACACAGATAATACGGTGAGCCCACTTAAGCAAGTAAGGCGTGAAAGTGGGCTTTATGAACTGAAAAGCGTAAGTCACACTTTTTACGCACGAGAGGGGAGTAACAGGGGGAATTCACTGCCCTCTCTCGTGCGGAATAAAACACCCCCACATACGGGAAACCATGTGAGTGTGTGGATCCAGTCCCAGGTTGCTACGCACCAGAGATATACTGTACATTACAGAAGCTTAGTGACAAAGACAGAGTCATTACTACCATGAGTATAGGTGGTGCAGATACTACAGAGCCAGGATGAGAGGACGGCTTGTGGCAGCCACCCTCCCTGTAATCACAGGGCCTCAGAGACTGGCTGCTTAGGGCAGTACTTGGCACTCAGTCAATGAGACCATGATTTGAATGTGCTGCTTTCGATTCTCCAAATGCAGCACAAGTATGGATCTGATAGTGGATCTCTGTTATATCCACACAATTGTACAAGTAATTAGGTAATCATTCCCCTTGGTCACAGAGGGATCCTACATATCTATTTGCACTTAAAATGGCAGTGGATCTTAAGTCTGCAGTGGTGTACAGTACAATTCCATGTCTTTACATGTACATTTTAAAAGAAAGCCCCTCCCAATTGCAAGCACAACATGGAATCCCCTGTTGGAAACTGCCAAAGTGTAATTTGTCATAAATCTGGATCAAGCAGATTGTGTTTTGTTCCTGTCATTTGGATACATACGCAGATGATTTTTCAAAAGTCTGGATCCAATCCACAGAGAAGTAGTATGTGCAAATTAAACGTGCGGCTTAGAGAATATTCTCTGAAGATAACTATTGGGAAATGGACATAGAGCACTGCTGTGGGAGTAAAATGTGGAGGGAGCACTTTGTTGTACTGAAACGAGTGAACAAAAGTAGAGCTCATGTCGCTAAAGACAGACTACCCCTGCTGTTAAAAATTAAAGACATTGGGGTTGATCCAGAATTAGGAGTTACGGCACCAAAGGTGCAAATCTGCACCCAGACAAACCATGTGGGAATGTGAGGGGTTATTTTAATATAAAAAAATTTCCATGCAGGGAAATTACTGGTTGGTTTTGATTATTGCACACAAATACTGAGCAGTATTAATTGTTACACTCTAATTCAAAAAGTTGAGCTGCAATATTTCAGCCACTAAACTTAAATTTGCTTCCCCCTGAAATTCAAAATAGTATTACCAATATGCAGATTTGCTTATTTTCTTTGCTATTACGCCCAACTCTGGATCAGCTCCTTTATTGCCTAAAACCCATAATTCAATGGCATATTGAAATGACAGCACAGGCGGTGATCAAGGCCAAGGACTTTGGCAAGATTCTGGAAGAGGGGCGTAATCAACACTCACATCTGTTTGGCACATGCACAGAACAGCAACAGATGGCAGTTGAAGCACAGACAGTCATAAAAAAACTATAGGTGTTTTTTAAGTGTAAATTTCCAAGATACCTTCCTCTTTGTGCCATGACAGAATATGACCTAAAGAAAGAACTGTTAATTCCTAGTATGATATTGCTTTGCCCAATTTCTCTGCTTGGCATTATATTAAAAAATGATAGAGTATTCTCAACAAATGTGTTTTAGAATAATTTGTGGCTGACACAGTCTTTGTGTATTCATGTTAGACTTTACCTTGTTGCCTACCATCTAGTTCTGCATCAGTGGTACAACTACTATGAATGCAGAGAGTTCTATTTCCTGATTGCTGTCTATACGCAATCTGCAAGCAATTGACAGCACTGTAACGTCCTATGCTAACAGGGGGTGTGGCAGGCTTAGGCTGGATCCTGACAGTGGAATGACCACATCTGGGCAAATTCCCCATCCAGTGGTCTACCGGCTGTGATTAGGTCAGCCCCTGCCCTACATGGTATATTGGTACAATATTAATGGAAATTTTTATCACAATAATAATTAAAGATGAGCGGTTTGGATTCTGTGAAATCCAACAGATACGATTTTTAGGGTTCTGAGTCGAACTGAGTCATGCCTCATGTCCTCCCAACAAATTTGAATCTGTAAAGAGGCAAACGCCATTTTCACAAAAAATTCGGATCTTTCGAACCTTGTATTTACTGCTAAATGTCTCTGACAGGAAGTATCACATGACTGTGATCAGTCAAATATGGAGGATTGAACATAGAGGCAGGCTTGTGGAGACTTTTTTGTTTAACAACTACAACTTTATTAATTGGAAAAACTGAACACAATGAGTGATATCAGGGGTGCAACTACAGTGGGTGCTAGGGGTGCAGTTGCTATGGGGCAAGAAGCCCAGAAACACCACTAAAATTATTATTTCATAAAAAAGAAAAAAATTTACTTGAAAAGGGGACATGGCTTCACGGTGTCGTGAAAAGGAGCATGGTTTCATTGGCTTGTTGGCTAGACAGACATAGAAGAGTATTCCAACCACAGGGCAGTTACCATAAAAAGGGAGCAAGTTTCCCCAAACATTTAGTGACAGTGGACCGGTTTCACACCTAAGAAGCAGTGGCTTTTAGGTGCGTATCTTTAGTAAAGGACCTACTGTGCATGCAGTTTGGTATGTAAATTGCCTCAGTGTGGTTTTTAAAGACCGCAGAGAGTGTTTCAGGTAAAAATAGGCGGCANAAGGATCAAGTAGAGTTTTAGCTGGTTGCAGTGTAGGCCAGGCAATCCTCAAGGAAGCAATCAGGATGATCCATTGTTTCTTGTGCAGTGGCACAAACTTTAAAGTTGGTGTTTAATGCTGTCCTTAGTTGCAGATATGGTATTTAGCTGTTTCCCTCTGTTTTCCTCCTGTTAAACTCAAAATTTTACACACACTTAAAAACTATGCACTTAGAAAATATGCACTAATATGCGGACGTATGTGAAATATGTCTGCTGGTGTGAATCCGGTCCAATAATAATAACAATATATAAAGGGCAAAAAATGTCAACAATCTAACTATGCTGTGAGATGTCAAATAAAAGCAAACAGCTTAAGAAAATTCTGTAGCTGCATTAAATATTTCAGTAGTCTTAAATAAAGTCAGTCAGGTTTCTTTGAATTTTTCTCACATTTTCCCTGATTGAATGAAATAGTCTATAAAAAGCTTCCCAGACATAACTATTGCTAACAGTAACCAAAAGCACATGGATGTGTTCCCTCATTTATCAAACACTAGACTGAGGTCTGTGTGCTTTTTTCAGTGGACTGGACTTTTCTTTTATGATATACTTACATATGCTGTGAAAATGAAGTGCCATGTGGATGCCAGATCTGTCAGTACTTTCATTTCATTGTAAATTGGTGCTCTGTAAACAAATCAACTATTCTGACAGATGTTATGTTTGTTTCTGACAGATGATTTGTTAGGCTAGCTATGCATTTCTTAACTTCCAAATGTAAGCGCTAATGATTTTGCTTTTGACACAACCTTCCTAAAAATGAGTGAATGGACCTAACTTTATAGGATGACAAACCATCTATATTATAGACACAAAAACAAACACACACATAAGGAACATGGCTAAGCATCCAATAGTGTGATAAAGTTTTCTAATGATATAGTCTCTTTTTTTTATACAATAATTTATATCCGAAGCCTAGTGCTGGTATAAACTCTAGTATTCAAGGTGGTTTGTATTTGAATATGAATAAATAAATATAAAAAAAGAAACGAGGAAGAATAAATCAAAGCATAATATTGTATTGTTTATGTAGAACAGTATATATCTTTTTGGATTTTTGTCAAGAATTAGCCACCATACTGAGTGGTTACTCATAGGGCCATATTTACTAAGCTGCGGGTTTGGAAAAGTGGAGATGTTGCCCATAGCAACCAATAAGATTTTAGCTGACATTCTCTAATATGTAAAAAGAAAGTGAGAGCTAGAAGCTGATTGGTTGCTATAGGCAACATCTTTTCTAAACCCGTGGCTTAGTAAATCTGGCCCATAAACTGAGTACAGAGCACTGCCTAAGCTGCCAGCCTCTGACAACTCTCTGCGGAGGTACCAGATATAGGTAGGTGGAAGGAAAGTGTGGCATGGCACATGGCATACACCCCATATCCAACAATGTTATGAAGCAGGGATAAATATCAATTACGGTCCATCCAACGTGTATATATAGTGCAGTCGGATTACTGCTTAAACATCTGGACACGTGGATCCAGAGCAGTATAATAATTATGTAAATAATGGCATATTAAGCATTGTGGCTTTTTATGTCTAAAGTTATGAAATTCAGTGACGCTTTTCTTACTGTACTGATGTTATTACGGCATAGACCGAATGCCTCCTAAAGCCCAGAACATAACCTTAAGAAAACATGCAATTCCAGGCAATTAGGATACTGGTGAAGATAACATGAATGCTATGAACACCAGAATTTGCTTTACTTCATTAAGTGTTTCTCTCCAATGCTTCAGGTGTATTTACTTTGTATAAACATATGCACTACAAAGGACTTTGGGTTTAATCCCTCTTTACAAAAGAGAGAGAGAAAAAGCATTCAATATGGGGTTACGCTTGCTAAATCTACCATGGAAGTATACTGTTTCCAAGTGGTCTCTATGCACTTTCACATACCATGAGATTTGCAATGACCGAAAATAGCAGCCATTCTGATGTTATATAAATTACCAGGCTAAACAAAGCAATTCATGAGTCAGGGCTTTTTTTTTTTATTCTGCACTTTAGTACAGTAGAGCAACTGTAATACATATAGACTGATAATGCGAAAACTTAACAATTAAAATAATATCATCTAATGTGTACATTTGAAAAACATATTACATGAACATTATGCTGTTACATCTGTCTGTTATAATTATAAAAATAGGTGATCAATGGTACCCTGACAAATTTGGTGTCAATAACTAATGACACACACCAAGGATGTCCCCTATTCCCTCTTATTTTTGCCCTGATCATAGAACCACTCACAGCCCACATTCATAACTGGATGCCTGGAGACCCCTCATCATTTCATGGCTGGGCAAGATCATAACTAACAAAATGAATACACTTCGGAAACTTCCAAGCCCTCTCAGTTAAGGTTCTATTATCCATCTTTTCCCGCTTACAGACCGACCTCTTCAAGTTTATTTGCAACAATAAATCTCCCCAAACTTGACTCCCCCTCCTCAAAAAGCCGACGACTAACTTATTATTGAGCCTCACAGCTTAGTCTCCTTTAGTACTTCAGGCAATACAGCCTGGGTTGACCTAGAGGCCATTTTCTTAGGTATCACCTCTGCTTCCTCCCTATGGGGCCTACCTCGCCAAATTCAATCAATCCTAGTTTTTCAACTACTAACTATTCAGTTTTCTGCATTTATTTGGAATTGTTGTAAGAAAAGACTGACAAAAGAGGGCATCACTATGGGATAATTCAGCATTATCCCCTGGCCAATCTCCCCACCATGGCGTCTAGTGGGAATTCACTTTGTATCTGACTTAATTCACAACCAAAATTGGCTTACTCCCCCAGACCTCTAGCTCATTTCCCCGATCTTCCATGTATCGATACTTTCTAATTCGCCACTTCCTTCAGTCTCTTCCCATCAATCTTGATTTCAACCCACCCCTCTGAATTTGAAACCCTCTGCCTTTCCTTTCCTCTTTGAAAAGGCATGATTTCTATGTTGTATAATCTCCTGTTACCATCACTCTTCCATTCCCATGATGACAATGAGAGTCGGTGGGAGCAGGATCTGGGTCCTCCCCCTAATGAAGATACTTGGAAAACTGTCAGAACCCAGTTTGCAAAATCCTCTATATCTACTAGGATAAAATAAAACGCATACAAAATCTACTATAGATGGTACCTCACACCTGATAGACTCTTTGCAATGTTCCCTACGATCTCCCCCTTCTGTTGTAGGGGATGTGGACAGCCTGGTACCTTCATTCACATTTGATGGAACTGCCCAGTGACTTCCTCCTTCTAGGATAGAGTGTAAACGTCATCATCCCCTTAACAAATCCTAAGAATCCTTGGACACTCCTTCTGCGTCTACCTGTTATGGATGTTGACAAACACTCTGCAAAACATGTCTCTCATATTCTAGCAGCGGCCAAATGTCTTGTAGCTTAATCTTGGAAGTCACCCCTAGCTCCATGAATGTGGGCACTAACTGCCTTCGTCTGTTTTGTCACAAGCATGGAGAAAATTTCCAATCACCTCCATGATTATGATGATCTTTTCTTCCTTGTATGGTCCCCCTGGCTAGAAATCCAGCCTAATCCTCCCCCCAGCCTTTGTCGAATCTTCCTCCTCCCTCCCCCGATGATACCAAACAGGCAATAGCTTAAACTAGCCTGACATCTCCCCCGGCGGCACCCCTACCACACCCTCTCATGCCTGTCCTATTCCCATTATAAATCCTTCTCGCTATCATGCCTCCATCTCCCAATACTCACAACTTACCACTCTCTCCTGGAGGCTCCTCGTCTACCAAACTTCCCTTGTTTTCCTGTTAAAAATGTTTCCTGATATTTATCAATAAACACCAGTTTATTGATGATTGTCGTTCTATATATGATATTGAAAACCTTGTTATAATAAAGACAAAGTTAAACAAAATTCAAATTTGGGAAAAATAAGACTGACTCCAAGTGGGCCACCATTTTCTGTGATCTGCCACAATCAAATAAATATTTGCCAACAAATATTACAAGCATCTATGCCTTTCTCCATTATGGCCTAGGATAATGACATTCTACTGACAAGAATATTTATATTGTGTAAGCATATTATGTTGTGTTTACAATTTTAAGTAACATTACAAAATAAGACTGGGAAATAACAGAATAATGTCAGAGGCCTTGGCTGCTGACTGCAACTCCAGCAGTTAGTGGTGCAGGGGGTATCCTTCTGTAGGTTTGCACTTTCGGCTACAGGGTGCAGAGGATCTCTTAGTCAAACAAAGCCCGTGCAATGTAATGATGTCATTAAAAATGTGACAGGACCTCTGTCTAAAAGTGAGAGAGCTTCTGTTTTGTGAGGAAGACCTAAGGTTCCATAACAACAGGAAGAGGAAACAGGGAGTCAGCACAGCAATTGTGTTATTACTTTACTGTAAACGGGAGAAAATGGGGGCTGAGGGGGTTCTGGGGTGAAGGATTTACTTTCATTGAGATCATGACGTTATATGGAAAATTATACTAGCACAGATGTCTACTGATTTATCTTGCTCTTATTCTTACATTCAAAAACTAACAACAGCATCACCATCTATTTATTGAGAATGCCAAAATTAGTGTAGAAGCTGATTTATTTTGAAACTGATAACACTTTTTTTTTTTTTCACTACTGTCCTAGGCATTTAATGTGGAGCAATTCATTAACAAGCTTAGTAGTTTTCACCAGAGAAAAGACATTGGCCCAGATCCAGAACAACGCTTGTGAGCGAATTTACGCATGGCGGAGACGTAAAATCACCCTTTTGGTAAGTACTGCGCATGCGCACCATAGAAAATACGCTCAGTAACGTAGCGTAATGGTGAACGTATGGGCCATTCACGTATGTGTCATGTAAATACTTACGTGTGGGCGTGCCAATTTTACGTGAGTCCAAAATACGCCTGAAATACGTTAGTGGGCGTGCCAATTTTACGTGAGTCCAAAATACGTCTGAAATACGTTGGGGTTTGTATTTAAAGTGTACAGTATGGGCGTGCTTAGCTGCGTAAATACGTGTTGCCCATACGTACGTGTGCGGATCACTGCGGTTACGTTGGCAAAAGTTAAGGTAGGGTTTGGAAAGCGTATCTTGACAAAATACGTACGTTCAAGGGGTGTGCCTAGGGGAGTGTATAGAATGTACGCACACGAAAATACGCGAATAAACGTACGTCAAACGTAGTTCTGGATCTACCCTTGTTGGGAGGGAGGTATGCTATTATTATAATATCTATGAGTGTGTACTATTATTATTATAATGTGACTTTGCCTAGTGCCTCACATAACCAAGGACCTCCTCTGGGGTAAATGCTAACTATATTGAAAAATGGACCAACCAGAATGCAAGGTAAAAGTAATCAGTGGTCTGTAGGTTTCAGTCACACTGCACAGTTAGGGCCAGATTTACTAAGCTGCGGGTTGGAAAAGATGTTGCCCATAGCAACCAATCAGATTTTAGCTGACATTCTCTAGTATGTAAAAAGAAATTGAGAGCTAGAATCTGATTGGTTGCTATAGGCAACATCTCCACTTTTCCAAACCTGCAGCTTAGTAAATCTGGCCCTTATCAATATTAAGAGAACCAATTGTGTATAAAAAGAGAATATATATGTTTTATGTAAACCATGTAGAAGGGAAGAGAATTTGGAAAGTATGTAGATAGGGTAGAATAAGGGAAAAGGATTGTTGAGAAACAATAAGAGGTAAGTTTTAGCCATGCATTTATTGTATAACCAAGAAAACCCTGATGTGGAAAATTGTAACTGAACTTCATCAGATTTATCTATTTATAACTATTTAACTTGCACTGTCATAATTTTCTATAGTCAACAATCCAGGAGAATTACCACAGGAAAATGTTAAAGCATCCATGTTCATACTGACAACCCAAGAACACTCAAGTCCGTAATGTAATCTCATCATGATTTATAAATCAGCAGCAATCAGGTTTTAAAAATGTTATAAGTGACTTGCTAATGTGTCTAGGTGTCCCCCTGTAACTGAACAATTAAGACCACCAACTTTTTTTTATCAAGTCATTTAACTTTTGTTCTATAGCAGCCTAGGGGAGGATTAACCAAGTAAAAGGAGGTGAAAAGATCAGTTTAAGGTTCACTTAATGAATGGCCCTATTCATAAAGAATGTCAAGTCAATGAAAATCACATTCATGTCTGCAGTTTAATTCTGTCTGCAATCAGCCTGGTAGTAAAAGCTTGTTAGACATGGTTTGCAGACTGCATACCAAGGAGAGGTAAAGTGTAGTAATGCATCCATTACAACAATCCTCATAGTCACATGGAAATACATGTCCTTTAATACCACACGGTGAGCCAGTACATTCAGGTCAAATCATAGCACATTTTCTAAATCAGCGTAAAACATAAATCTCAAATTGTTCTACATAATAACTCCCAAATGACTTTTTGACTTGTGCTTAAACTGTATTGATAACAAAGTATGAGTAATATTTTGAACCACTAAAAAAACAAAAACATAAATATAACATTTTAGTGGTAAGGATCAAAACAGAGCTATATAAGCTGGAATATATAAAGTTACTAAATTAAAAAGCACCAACAGTATTGCTTGTAAATGAATGAAATGAATTAAAAAAAACAAACAAATAAACAAACAATATGGCATAAAATATTATAGATAAATGATTCCAAAGTACCCCAAATGATACTGCAGTATATACATATATATATATATATATATACATATATATACATACATATATATTGTCACGATACGCAGCAGCAAGGGCCGCACTTACCATGTCAGGAACTATCTGTCAGCGGCTCTCCCATGTCATTCCCGCTCTCCAGCCCTCCAGAGGTGCCACTCCAAATAATGGCAGCCCCCTGCACAATCTCCATTGCAGCATGTGTGCTTGTTATTGTCTGGGATTAGGCATCTGCTCAACCATCCTCTGCTGCATGGGCGTCGCCATCTTGCCTCCTGTCAGGTGATTCCCAGCAGCCACTCAGATGCTCCTCTGCGCACA